>VZTU01023210.1:0-12934 GCA_013400835.1 Zapornia atra
GACCTTCTCCCCACCTCCACTGAAGCAGAACATCTTAGCTTCAGCTCTGGAAACACCAAGTGATGGTGATAGCTGTGGAGTGGGTTGATTCCTTGACTTGGAAGCTGGGCAAAAAGCTGGGATTTTGTGTTTGTGCTGTATTGGTGTGTTAGAGCCCAAAAGTACACAGTGCCATGGGCTTATCTGGGCAAGAGCCAGACCCCCCTAAAGAGGTGGAGTGAGTCCTCAATGGGACTCAGGGGATGAAGTTTGGGTCCTGGGCATGTGTGAAGCTTGAGCCTGGGCCAGAGCATTGTGTCACAGCAGAAAAAGGCTCTCTAGAGGCTTTAAAAACCAGGGAAAAAAGAATTGTTCCTGCCCCCATTGCTCCTGATAAATGCTGCCTTGTTCAAATGGCATCAATACTTGCTCTGCAACAAAGCCAGGCAGTATGGGCATCTTCTGTTGAGGGCAACAGCAGCTTTCTGGGAAGCAATTTCCCAATAACAAAAGCTGGAGATGAATGGGCTGCCAGAGCCCAGCAGTGCTGCAGGGTAATGAGTTGCAGTGCTGTATCCCTGCCATGGCTGAGGCTGGCTTGAGGGGCTGCAGCGCTGGGGTCCCTCTCCTCCTCCCTAAGCACTTGGGCTGTTGTTGGGATCAGTCTCTTTGCTGCAAGCCTGCACAAGGTGCTTTTGAGTTTGCAAGTTAAGAACTTAACTGAATCCCAAGAGCTTCTCTTGAATCTGTAGTGCCCTGAGGCTTGAGTGCCCTTTGAGGGTGCAGAGAGGTGGGCGCTGGTCTCTTCAGCCAGGGGCCAGGAGATGGGACAAGGGGCAATGGGCTCAAGCTGGGCCAGGGCAGGGTCAGAGCAGCTGTGAGGAGAGAATTCTTCCCTGGCAGAGCTGTCAGGGCCTGGCCCAGGCTGCCCAGGGAGGGGGCTGAGTCCCTGCCCCTGGGTGTGTTTAACAGAGGGGGAGATGAGGTGCTCAGGGAGCTGGTTCAGCACAGGACAGGGATGGTTGGACTTGATGATCTTAAAGGTCTTCTCCAACCTGGTGATTCTGTGAGAACTAACTCTGGGCACAAGGAGAGGCCCCAAAGCAGTGGACTTTGCTTATCATTGTGCAGCTTGTCCCTGCCTCTCTGGGTTAGTATTTACATCCCTTTTCTTGATAGGTGTCATGCCAAAAATACACCTCCCAACAGCATCGTGTGACTAGATAGTCAGTCCATTGTCTTTGCTGTCCAGGCTTTAGAACTGCCAGGCAGCCCTGACACACAGGAGTTTGTTTTGTGCCCATTACCCAACCTGGTTTTCTCCCAAAACTGGTGTTATGATCTGATACAGAAACTCTGAGTGCAGTATTCCTCAAAGACAATTAAGATGGCTGTTAAATCACAGAATCACAGAATCGTAGGGGTTGGAAGGGACTCATGGGGTGCAACCCCCTGCCAAAGCAGGGTCCCTAGGACAGGGCACACAGGTCGGTGTCCAGACGGGGCTGGAATCTCTCCAGAGAAGGAGACTCCACACCCCCTGGGCAGCCTGTCCCAGGGCTCCCTCACCCTCACTGGGGAAAAGTTCTTCCCCATGTTGGTGTGGAACTCCCTGTGCTCCAGTTTGCAGCCATTGCCCCTTGTCCTGTCCCCACAGACACTGAGAAGGGGCTGCCCATGTCCCCCTGTGTCCCACCCTTCAGCTCTTGATCCCCATTGATCAGATCCCCTCTCAGTCTCTTCTCTCCAGGCTGAACAGCCCCAGCTCCCTCAGCCTTTCCTCCCAGGGGAGATGCTCCAGGCCCTTCATCCCCTTCGTAGCTCCTCTGGACTCTCTCCAGGAGATCCCTGGCTGGTTGATCCCAGGGATCCAGCACTGGACACAATGCTCCAGGTGGNATTCCTCCAGCTGGATGAGCTAAAACCTTTCTCAGAGAAGCATTTCTTTGCCTGCTCAGCTGCTCTTCTCCAACACGACACGCACACAAGCAAGAGAGAGATGGTGAGCCACCACAAACAAGTTCTGCTTTCCTTGACCTTACAAGAGGGTACAGACAGCAGTGGAAAATGCCTGACTAGACATGTAAACCCCATCACTGGGCCTGGGCCTGAGGAGAGATTGATCTGTGCATTGATGCTCTGTGCCACTCACCATTTTCCTAGCCACGGGCTGAGCGGTTCCAATAGAGCTCGCTCAAAGTCAAAGGCTGGAGAGTTGTAACCCTGGGGAGCAGTAGGTTTGTTTTTCACTGCTTGACTGGCCCACTAAGGTGGGCAACTGGGGGTTGTTCTGTCGTAGCCCAACAAAGCAGACAGAGGAGAAGGCAGCTCAGCTTTCTCTTCCTTCCTTTGAGTATTTCTGGGAAATGCTTGAGGAAACCTCAAGGAAATGGGTATGTTGATACTGGAAGAAATTGCAAAGGAGTTGAAGTGTCACTTTATCAATGGCTGCTCCTGGCTTGTTGTGTTTCTGGGTAATTATAGAATCATAGAATGGGCTGGGTTGGGAGGGACCCCAAGGATCACAGAGCTCCAACCCCCCTGCCACAGGCAGGGCCACCAACCTCCAGGCCTGGAGCTACACAAGGTTGCCCAGGGCCCCAGCCAACCTGGCCTTGAACACCCCCAGGGATGGGGCACCCACCCCCTCTCTGGGCAGCCTGTTCCAGCCCCTCCCCACTCTCTCTGCAAAGAAGTAAGGCTGCTTCACTCAGCTTTCTGCCATGGAAATTCAAAAGCAAACAGGGGCTGGTATTATCAGCTCACACCAGATCTGCCTGAGGACAATAATTCTTCCTGCCTTGGCCCCCTGCCCACCTGCATTATTGTAATTATCAGCAATTTACCCCAAAAAATTAAAAAAGTAAAGCTGGGATGAGCTGCTGGGGTGGAGATTGACTGCCTGCTGTGTCAGGCATTCATTAGCCCTCCTGGGTTCAAGCCACCTCTCTGCTGAATAAAGGCAGGAAGAGAAGCTGAGGATAACAAAGGGTGAAGCACCACTTGGAACAGGGATTGGAAGCTCTTGCTTGTGTTTACATGTTCTAAACCCCAAAACTGAGGGGAATCCAAAGTCATTCTGTTCAGAAGTTCTTAAACATCAAGTCCCTGGGCTGAATTCCCTCTCTTTTCAAGTGCAGCCTTGGTTTCCTGAGCACTGGCTTGCTGTGACCCTCAGGTGAGATTCATGGTGATGGACACAAGGTGCAAGGGCTGCACGGGGTGGGGAGACCTGGCCAAGGCTCAGCTCTACAGTTCCCACCCAGCTGGTCTCCTTCTGAAAGCTTCTGCTTAACACTTCCCATTGGATCATGGTGGTAGAGTTTGTGATGGCAGCATCTCTTCCTGATGGATTTTTTTTTGGCAATAGGGAATGAATCCCAGACTGGGCTGGGGTGGAAGGGACCCCAAGGGGCACAGAGCTCCAACCCCCCTGCCACAGGCAGGGCCACCAACCTCCAGGCCTGGAGCTACACAAGGTTGCCCAGGGCCCCAGCCAACCTGGCCTTGAACACCCCCAGGGATGGGGCACCCACCCCCTCTCTGGGCAGCCTGTTCCAGCCCCTCCCCACTCTCTCTGCAAAGAGCTTCCCCCCAATCTCTCCTCTCACCCTTCCCTCCTCCAGCTTCACTCCAGCCCCCTTGTCCTGCCAGCCTCTGCCCTTGAACAAGCTGATTCCCCTCCTGTTCCTCTGCTCCCTTCAGGGACTGGCAGGCTGCAGTGAGGTCCCCCCACAGCCTTCTCTTCTCCAGGCTGACCCAGCCCAGCTCCCTCGGCCTCTCTCCAGCCCTCTGATCACCTCCGGGGCTCCTCTGACCCCTCTCCAACAGCCCCCCATCTTTCTTGTCCTGGGGCCCCAGCTCTGGACACAGGACTCCAGCTGGGGGAGGGCAGAGCAGAGAGGGACAATCCCCTCCCTGTCCCTGCTGCCACCCCTCTGCTGATGGAGCCCAGGATCCCATCGCCCTTCCCAGCTGCAAGATCGAGTCCAGCCGTTCCTGTCTCTTCAGGAGAAGTTGACTCCCTACTGCTCTGCCCTCACAGAAAAGGGGACCCTCTGGTACCTCTGACTTAGGGGCAGCCTTTTTTTTTGCCCCAGAAATTTGCACTAAGGAGGTATGAAATTGTTTTCCCTCTCCTCCTCTAGGTTATCACATTCCATAAACCAAGCCTACAGTGAGTCACTGGGCTGATAATCTGCCTGTCAGACACTCACACTCACAAGCTGCCCCAGGCAGATAGGGAAAGCAAGGCTGCAGGCAGTGCTGGTGTGTAGCTAGTTTTGGGAAGCAGGGATCAAATTCAGCAAAACCACCATCCAAGCCCAGCCTTGGCTTCCTGATGTTGTTTGTGCAACACAGTGGTTGCCTCTGGCATCCTCTTTTCTACCCCTGGAGAGACAAAGTTCAGCAGGACTCAGTTGGAACCGTCCCTGAACAAACGTTACTGTAGCCAGAGCTGTGTCCTTTACACCAGATGAATCATAGAATGGCCTGGCCTGGCTGGGGGAGGGCAGAGCAGAGAGGGACAATCCCCCTCCCTGGCCCTGCTGCCACCCCTCTGCTGATGGAGTTTAATTTGGAGGGGCTTCACTTAAAACCAAGCAGCACAAGTAAGCCATGAAGTGCCACCTGGCATCCTCCTGCCAGTGTAGCAGCAGATAGTTGAGGAATGACCTGTAACTCCTCTGAGCAGGAAATCTGCTCTGACCTTTGGAAGGCTGTGAGTTTTCTTTTGAGGCAGTGGATGCCCTCAGCAGCGATTAATCTTCTGTTCTCTGACCACTGAGTCAACACAATTCACAGTTAGAGCTCTTTTTTTCCCCTAACAGCTTATAAATTCTAGAGCCTGGAGTTTTGGTTTGAAAACAACTTCATCTTCTGTGCCTGTACCCAGCCAGGGCTGCTCCTGTATCCCACTGGAAAGCAGGAATGGTATGAGTTTGCCTAGCAGGCTCTGGGTGTTTCTCAAGCCTTGCAAGCCTTTCTGCTCTGTCACCAGGGACCAGCATCTCAGCTCTGCCCTCAGGAGGCCCCAGCTGGAGTCCTGTGTCCAGAGCTGGGGCTCCTTGCTTGTGCAACAGGCACTGAACATGCCTGGTGGTGGACATGGTCACACCAAATGAGACTGAGTAGAATGCATAGCCTTAGATCTTTCTTTTCTTGCCCAGTATGTGATGGTGAGGGGTCTTCAGTGTCACTGGGAGGGGAATCCAAGATTTCCTGCCCAGCTTCTGGTTTTGCTGGGAGATAGGACTCCTCTCTCTGGGTAATGTGATGAGGTGGGCATGGTTTGACCTCATGGGAAATCCAGTTAAATGTGACATTGGAAAGCTCTCAGGAGCTCATTTCTGTGAAAGATAATGACTGGGGATGCTTCACAACAGAGAAAGTCCAACCACCTGGACTTCTCTTCTACCCTGAAGACCTCAGCAGCATGGCAGAAGGCTTTCCTAACTAGCATTCCATGGGGAGCTGACTAGACAGCGTGCTCCATCAGCTCTGCTGCAATGAGTTTGACCAGATCCTGGATATCCAAGGCAAGGAAAATGAGTGTAGCTTTCATTTCTGTGCCTTTTGGAACCAGGACTTGCATGCTTTGTGGGGTTAGGTGTCACACATCCCTTAGCTTATGTGAGCAGATAGGAATGGCTACATGTTGTTGTACACCCAGCATTGAAGTAGAGGAATGGTGGAGAGGAGAAATGAGTTGAGTTCAGGACAAGAAATCCTTCCTAAAGCACAGCAGTGTGTTGTGCTGTGCTCATAATCTCTCTAGCCTTGCCATCCCTCCTTTGAGATGGTGGATAATTGCAGGAAGAAAAGGCAGGATGCTTTATCAGGGCATGGAGCCCAGACCTCTGGATGGGTACAGCTCACCCATCAAACCTGCTGTCACAAGCTGAAGAAGCCAGTAGTAAATAACAGGCTGGATACTTGGGCAGAGATGCTCCTATCAGAGAAGATTTAGAGGTTCAAATTCCAGTGTTTAAGGACCATAAATCAGGCACTGTGTGATGGGGTGAGGAATTTTAACTGACATCAACTGGCCAGAGATTTAAGTGTTTATGGAATCAAACAGTACTTTGGTCTTGGAAAGCAAGCTGGATCATCCAATTAGAGCAAAAGGCAGAGCAGAATTTCTCATGAAACAGAAAACTGAGTGTCAGTGAGGAAGCTCAGGGTTTATGTAACAGTCTTTTCCCAAAGAACATCCTTCTTGCTCTTATCTTAAGGATATCACCCATAGGATAGCAGCTCCTAAACTAATGTTCACTGAGGATGCACACAACTGGATGACCTCCCTTCTGTTATGTGCAGGATGCTCCTCCTGAGCTGCCAGCCTGCTTATTGAAGAGATTCTCCCCAGCACTAGAAGAGCTGCTTGTTTCCATTTATGGCTGGGAAATTCCCAAAGCAAACCATGCTCTCACTTTGGTCACCCCTCTGCTATGTGGAGCAGGGGAATTCTCTGAAGGGTACTGAAGAGCTTAACAAAGGATAGGGCTTTATCCCAAGCTTTGTGCTGGCTTTTGTGTTCCCTTTTCCAAAATGATGCTTGACTGGAGGCTGGCATCATCAGCCTGAGCAATACACTTCCATGTTTGGTACCCCAAAGGCAACTGGGCTGGGGTGGGGGCAACAGAAACTTTGTCCCAAAACCTCTCCTTAGGTGACTTTGGTAACAGTGTTGGAGGTTTGGCTTCTGCTGCTCTGCCTGAGGGGAGGGAGGCTCTTCAGAGGGATGTGGTCAGGCTGCATCCATGGGCTGAGACCAAAGGGATGAGGCTTAACAAGGCCAAGAGCAGAGTGCTGCACATGGGACAGAACAACCCCCAGCAGCTACAGGCTGGGGGAGACTGGCTGGAGAGCTGTCAGGCAGAGAAGGACCTGGGGGTGTTGGGTGACTGGGACTGAACAGGAGCCAGCAGTGTGGCCAGGAAGGCCAAGGGCATCCTGGCTTGTGTCAGAGCCAGCGTGGCCAGCAGGCCCAGGGAGGGGATTGTGCCCCTGTGCTGGGCACTGGGGAGGCTGCACCTGGAGTGCTGGGTCCAGTTCTGGGCTCCTCAGCATCAGAAGGACATGGAGGTCCTGGAGCGTGTCCAGAGAAGGGCAGCCAGGCTGGGGAAGGGGCTGGAGGGCAAATCCTCTGAGGAGCAGCTGAGGGAGCTGGGGGTGTTGAGCCTGGAGAAGAGGAGGCTGAGGGGAGACCTTCTCCCCACCTCCCCTGCCCTGCCAGGAGGGTGCAGAGAGGTGGGCGCTGGTCTCTTCAGCCAGGGGCCAGGAGATGGGCCAAGGGGCAATGGGCTCAAGCTGGGCCAGGGCAGGGTCAGAGCAGCTGTTAGGAGAGAATTCTTCCCTGGCAGAGCTGTCAGGGCCTGGCCCAGGCTGCCCAGGGAGGGGGCTGAGTCCCTGCCCCTGGGTGTGTTTAACAGAGGGGGAGATGAGGTGCTCAGGGAGCTGGTTTAGCACAGGACAGGGATGGTTGGGGCTTGATGATCTTAAAGGTTTTTTCCAACCTGGTGATTCTAGGTTGCAAACTAGAAATTTCTAGGTTGAAAGCTGGGCAGTTTGCAGGGCCCTGGCCTCTCCTTGCAGGGAGGCAGAGGTGGCAACACTAAATGAAGTGAGGGATGTGTTTGGCAGCTCCACTGGTTTGGCAGTGGGAAAAACTTGAAGCTCTTTACTCAAAAATCTTCTTTCAGGTCACAGGGTTAGAGATTCAGCTGGTGAATCTCAAAGTTAATTAAGTTTGCAAGTGAAAATTGGGGGTTTTTAATTATTATTATTATTTTTCCCCCCTTTTGATGAGAAGTGATGAAATCAGGCAAGTCATTAGTCTGATTTGTTGAGCTGTGAATTGGGGCTTAGCATGTTCTGGTAGCTAGGGCAACAGAACTCAACTGATATGCAAACTGTTTAAGCAATCCAAGGAGGAGGAGGAGGAAGAGGAGGAGGAGGAATGATACCTTTACCACAGCATGGAGGTGTCAGGCCAGAGAGAGAGGGCAAAACTCAACCGGAGCTCACATCAGGATGTAAACAGGGGCTGGCCAGGCTTGCAGGAGGTTGGGATGTGTTTGAACAGGAGCTGCTGTGAATGGATTCCCCAGGGGTGTTTCTGCACCTCCTGCTCAGGCACTTCCCTTGTTTTGCTGTGTACTTGTGAAGTTTGCTTTGAAGAAACCAAGGTTTCTAGCATGGGTGGTGCTAATGATCCCCAAAGCCACACTGACACGTAGGCTTGATTCTCCTTTGATGTCCTGGATGCTTCTGACCAGGGTTCATTCTTGCTGCATACTTGGTCTCCCCTATGAGGATATACTGAAAGAACTGGGGCTGTTCAGCCTGGAGAGAAGAGACTGAGAGGGGATCTGATCAATGGGGATCAAGAGCTGAAGGGTGGGACACAGGGGGACATGGGCAGCCCCTTCTCAGTGTCTGTGCAGAAGTTTTACCTTTGTCAGTTTGGGCAAGAAGCTGAGGTGCTTCTCTCCCAAATATTTGCAGATTTGGGGGGAGAAACACACAGCTTCAAGCTCTGGGTGCCCCCCTGGTGTGGTTGGAAGTAGTCATGCTGTTAGTCATAGCGTGGGTGGCCTTGTAGGGGAGCTGCTCCAGCCCTCTGAGCATGGTGATGGCCTCCTCTGAACCCTCTCCAACAGCCCCCTGTAGAAGAAGAAGCCCCCAGGATTAGTTAGTTGTCTTCAAACAGCAGCTGGTGATCACCTTGCTGGTGAAAACTCCCCAGCTTGAAGGAGTGTGGTTACAAAAGAGGTTTGTGAGGCTCTGTGGATCCCAGGATTAAGCAGGATCTCTCTTGAGAAGATGCCAGAGGGGGTTTCTGGTTCTTGGACTTGTTCTGCTTTGGATCAGATAAAGCAATCAACAGAACTTTTGGGGTTTGTTTGTCTTTCAGGCACTGGCAGCAAATGCTGGGACTGGCTTTGCTGTGGCTGAACCTCAAATTGCCATGTTCTGTGGGAAGCTGAATATGCATGTGAATATCCAGACTGGGAAATGGGAACCAGGGACCAAGAGCTGCTTAGGAAGAAAGGAAGAGATTCTGCAGTACTGCCAAGAGGTGAGTTTTACTCTGTGACCCTCACTGCTGTGAAGGAATCAGATCCCAATTTCGTTGTTCAGTAGCAAATTCAACTTGTAGGAGACTTAACTTGGTTTTGCTTAGCTCAGGTTTAGGTTTGCTTAGCTCAGGTTTAGGTTTGCTTAGCTCAGTTCCCTGGACTGTTGGGCTGCATTACTGCCCAGGAAGGGCAGGGAGGATGCTGCAGCAGGATTTAAGAGCTACCTAAATCCACTGAGGCACCTCAGTGGGCTGTGGGGACAGGACACGGGGTGATGGCCTCAGGTTGGAGCACAGGGAGTTCCACACCAACCTGGGGAAGAACTTTTCCCCAGTGAGGGTGAGGGAGCCCTGGGACAGGCTGCCCAGGGGGTGTGGAGTCTCCTTCTCTGGAGAGATTCCAGCCCCATCTGGATGCTTCCCTGTGTGCCCTGTCCTAGGGACCCTGCTTTGGCAGGGGGTTGCACCCCATGAGCTCTGGAGGTCCTTTCCACCCCTCAGCTCTATGACACTGATGTAGATCAGCTTCCACTGCCCCAGAAGGTCCTTGGTCTGGGAGTCAGAGAAGAACCAGGGGTCTCTCCACACTTTCCACCTCTGAGCTGGTGGAAAGCTCCTTTCTGTGTGCCCCAGATAGACTGCAGCATATTGGCCTTCAGAAGTGCCTTTTAATTGCTCTGCTGAGCTGACAGGCACATCAAATACCCCAGGGAATGGTGTTCTGCTTTCTTTAAAATGGCCAAGTGCTAAGAACAGACCATGTGTGGACTGGAGAACATCTAAAACTGGTCTACAAAGCTGATAGAACTCTGGCTGCATTTGGTTGCTGTAGCTGAAGCCTTAAATATCACTTGGCAGCTGAACTTGAGAACTCAACCAGGACCTAGGGATGGTATTAATGCACCACAAATGGAGCAGGCACGAGGAAACCTGAGGAGGTTAAGTGTATCTTGACTTGACAAGTGACAGGAGAGTCTGAAGATGTCACCAAACCCTGTGTGTTGAAGATTGCTCTCTTCCAGAGAGCATTGTGCTGCACCAGCCAGTGTAGGGCAGATAAATTCCTCTCTTCCACTACCATGCAGAGCCAAACACCCCCAGCCCGGTGCTGGGCAAGGCTCTAGGCCCTCATCTGACTTTTCTCCTGCCACAAAGTGTGGTGACATAGATGGGGGCTTTTTTTATGTCTTCAGCTGTTGTAAGCTTGAGCCAGAGGAGAAGGTGTGTGTGTGGGCAGCTTAGAACTTGGCTTTGTGTCATCTTGCTGCCTCTGGGTAGGAGCTGCTTTGTCCTTTCCAGACAGAAACCTATCCTTGTGTCTCCTTGAACAGATGTATCCAGACCTTCAGATTACAAATGTGGTGGAAGCCAATCAACCTGTCAGCATCAACAGTTGGTGCAAGAAAGGGAAGAAGCAGTGCAAGGACCATGCTCACATTGTCGTGCCCTACAAGTGCCTGGGTGAGTGTGTGATGTGTGCTGTGCTCCTGGGGTGATGTCCCCTGTTCTTGGGGGGGAGGCAGGAAGAAATGCCTCCTTACAGAGAGAACAATGGTGGGGAGGAGGTTTCTCTCCTCTCAGGTTGCTATTTCCACATCCAGCTTCTACTTGGGCATTTTTATTTCCACAAGATGGAACTCTGCCTGTTCTCCAACAGCTTGAGAGCAGCTGTGGTGGAATAATGGTGCCTGGTGTGAAAAAGAAATCCCTGTTCTCTCTTCCAATTGCCATAAAAACCTGAAGGCTGTTGTCTTTGGGCATCATGAAGACACTGGGATTTAATACTCTGATCCTCATTTGGTGAAGCTTTCATATTTTGTTGCCTTGGAGATGTAAAGGTTCTGTGTGTTCAGGCTTCCTGCCTTGGTCTTGGCAAGAGATCTCTCTCTTCTATTTCAGTGACTATATTTAAACTTTGCTGTTTCAAAGCAGCCCTGCTTCTTGCAGCTGGATCCCATGTCCCTGCTTTGAACTGTGAGAGAAAACCTGAGGGATTGCAGGGTGCTTTCCAAAATCTCTCCACCCACTTGTATCAGGCACCTTGTTTTGCCCCCTGGGTTGTGCCTGGTGCTGTGTGTGTTCACAGCATCACCAGGTGGGAAAAGACCTTTGAGATCATCCAGTCCAACCAACCCCATCCTGAGCTGAACCAGCTCCCTGAGCACCTCATCTCCCCCTCTGTTAAACACACCCAGGGGCAGGGACTCAGCCCCCTCCCTGGGCAGCCTGGGCCAGGCCCTGACAGCTCTGCCAGGGAAGAATTCTCTCCTCACAGCTGCTCTGACCCTGCCCTGGCCCAGCTTGAGCCCATTGCCCCTTGTCCCATCTCCTGGCCCCTGGCTGAAGAGACCAGCACCCACCTCTCTGCACCCTCCTGGCAGGGCAGGGGAGGTGGGGAGAAGGTCTCCCCTCAGCCTCCTCTTCTCCAGGCTCAACACCCCCAGCTCCCTCAGCTGCTCCTCAGAGGATTTGCCCTCCAGCCCCTTCCCCAGCCTGGCTGCCCTTCTCTGGACACGCTCCAGGACCTCCATGTCCTTCTGATGCTGAGGAGCCCAGAACTGGACCCAGCACTCCAGGTGCAGCCTCCCCAGTGCCCAGCACAGGGGCACAATCCCCTCCCTGGGCCTGCTGGCCACGCTGGCTCTGACACAAGCCAGGATGCCCTTGGCCTTCCTGGCCACACTGCTGGCTCCTGTTCAGCCTGCAGTCACCCAACACCCCCAGGTCCTTCTCTGCCTGACAGCTCTCCAGCCAGTCTCCCCCAGCCTGTAGCTGCTGGGGGTTGTTCTGTCCCATGTGCAGCACTCTGCTCTTGGCCTTGTTAAGCCTCATCCCTTTGGTCTCAACACAGCTCTTGTTCCATCTTGGAGAGGCTGGTTGCTGGGAGCATCTGGTGGGATTTGTATCCATGCCTCAGGTTAGCCTGTGGTTAGAGGGAAGAGGATGCAAGCAGACCTGCAGAGCTGGAAGCCAGACCTTCCACTGGGCAACCAGAAAATCCTTCAGAAAACCCTAAATTAGATGTGCCTGTGTCCTGGGACAAGGACACTTGTCTCTGTAGATGTGCAAATGGAGGGTTGAAAATCTGACTGATTATACCAAGATCTTCTCCTGGAAAAAAGGATACAAGCAGCAGCTCTGGATTTCTAAGGAATCATCTCTTCTAGAAATAATCCACCCCCAAGCCTATTCTCCAGCTGAAAAAATAAGCTGATTTTAGTGATGCTGCCCTAAAATTTGATCAAGCATTAAACTATCTGCTCAAGTTTTTAATTAGCATCTTTCACAGTGTTCCTGCCACGTACAGCCCAGCCCTGGAGGCAGCTCTGCTTCTTCCCAGCTGAGCTGCCAGTCCATCTGTGTATAAAATAGCTTTTCAGTGTCTTTCCCAGCCCACAGATCACTTGCTGTAAATAGATGATGTGTTTCTCTGGGCTGTGTATGAATCCTTCCTGATTGTAGTCAAACCATGTTGTGGGGTGGTGGGTTTTGTTTTGTTCCCATGCATGAATGCACAGTCTGTTGAGGTAGGATCTTGCTGTCTTATCCTTCTCCTGCCTCCCCCACCTATGAAAGCTCTTTTGTATTTCAAAGGTGAAGAGGGGGGGGAGGAGGGAAGAGGAGAACCCATTAGCACTCTTACTGAACTGTAAAATAAAGGTAACAATAGGATGATGGGAACAGGGCTGAGCCTGGTGAGGTGTGAAAAGACAGAGTGCTGACAGTTCTGGCTGCTAGGTGGCATGGAAACACCTCTTACCCTCCTCTCATTGACCCCCAAAGGCATTTTTCTTTTTCCAACAGCATAGAAGAGCTGTCTTCCTGAGCAGCCTGTTCAATATCTGACAAC
The DNA here is from genome assembly GCA_013400835.1 of Zapornia atra. NCBI lineage: Eukaryota > Metazoa > Chordata > Aves > Gruiformes > Rallidae > Zapornia > Zapornia atra. The sequence goes on from VZTU01023210.1 coordinate 12,915, forward strand.
CATAGAATCCCAGACTGGGC
>VZTU01023214.1:0-11713 GCA_013400835.1 Zapornia atra
CCCCAGAGATGGGAGTGAGAAGAGGGAAGAAACCGTGCAGGCACCAAGGTCAGTGAAGAAGGGGGAGGGAGGGTTGTGGGAGTGAGGCACTCCAGGTGCCAGAGAGACAGATTCCCCTGCAATGCAGTGCTAAATGAAGAAGCTCTCAGGAGCAAAAGTGTGACCTCAAGAAGGAAGGGCGTCTGTCAGTGTGATCAGCCTTCGCAGTGGTGATCTCTGCCTGTAGGAGGTTCTGAGCTACTGGAGATGAGTTCATTTTACCAGTAATTCTCAAACTTGGCATATTCATTTTCCTTTTTCCCAGATTGTGCTTTTTTTCTGTTCCTTACTAGCAGTAACTGTTGACGACGAAGACCAGAAAAAAAGTACAGGGGCTGAGCAGAGAAGGGAAAAGTCCCATTTTTTAAAGATAATTGCTTACAGGAACACTGACTGTGATTTTTCAGTAGCCATTTGTGGTCACATAACTACGGGTTTTAACTGGTGTATAAATTATCACTGCTGACTTGTAACTTGAAGAGAAGATCCCATCTCTCATCAGGAACAAATAAACTAAAATGACCAATTGTACACCTGTGCAGCAGGAGCATGGAAACTGTGGAGCTGCAGAATGCACATCTGCTGCCAGCTGGCTCAGAGAAACACTTGCGCCTGTTGTCTTTACCAACATTAATTCTGAGTGAAAGGACACTCGGAATTTTCCTAAAACACACTGCTCCTTTTGGGTTTGGTTTTTTTTTTTGTGAAAGGAAATGTTCAGAGCTAAAGAGGAATTTGGTAACAGCATTAAACTGCTTTATACACCACTCACTACAACATACTTAAGGTATCTGGCTGGGCCTGCTGTTTACCTTTGTTAAATGAGGTCAATAATATATGCCTGCTGTGGCCTCATGTTCAGGAGATAAATGAAGAATGTGTCATTCTTTGGTTTCTAACATGTTTGCTTTTTTGATTCAACACTCAAAACTGAAGACGTCCTGTGTTTCTGTGCTTCACAGGCCTCCACGGAGGAAATGATGAAATGGGAAAAAGGTAAAAAATGGCAACTCAGAGTGGAAGGACTGCAGAACAAACTAAGGGAAAAGGAAAAAGAAGCAGATGCTTTAGGCAAACAGCTGAATGCACTGAAGGAAATTTACGTCAAGTGAGTTTTGATAGATTCTGCTACAAAATTGTGACACAAGGGAAATCCAAACACATTTTCCATGTAATAATGATGATAAAAGTTTGTTACGCTTCTAAGATTTATGTCTAGAATTTGACCATGCTATGGGGATGAGAAGGATCAGTTAAATTTCAAACAGCAAGATGCTGCTGCCTGAGTATCCTTTACCTTGTAGAAGCTAACAGCCTTCACTGGAAGAAACTGTCTCTGAATGGAAGTAATTTAAGTCCTTCTGATGTCTCTAGTATACAGCATTCCCTTATTCCCGTGGAACAAAGGACAGGTTTAAGGAGAGAGGCCATTTCTCACTGCTGTGTTGTTCACTCACATTGCTAGGGTTGCACACTGTGCTGCTGTTACCTGTAGTGCTACTGCAGCACCAGCAGCTCTGTGACTGAGAGGTAGAAGCCTTTACAAAATACCACGTGTGCAAACCCTCCTCACATCCTATATTTACTCGAGTACAGCAGTGGCAGGGTTTCACTGATTAAAAAGTGCAGAAGAGAAAAGAAACTGTGGTTGCACTTGTAGCTGTTGTCAGGGTGTGGTTAGAAACCGCTTCAAAGCAGTATTTATCCATAGCAAGACTTGCAGGGATTTCCTCTAAAACACAGGCAAGTCCAGCAAGTCTGTTGTGACGCGCGTGATACTGACTTCATGTTCATTGCTTTTTCCAGGCTTAGTTTTTGGGTTGTTTTCTTCTTCTTTGTGTTTGTTTTTTTCCTGGAGGGAGGTAGTTTTGTTCTGATTGGGGTTTTTTTCTGTAAAGCTGTACTGTCTGTAAGGAAACCTTGCTGAACAGAAAAAGGGGTGTGGTTCAGCGAGCAGATAAATCCCACCTGTGGATTCTTTAAGACAGTAAATATTTTGTTTCTCAAGTTAGTGAACAAAGTTGTAACTGTAAATTTACTGGATGTTGCAGGAGTGAGAAAGAGAAAGTTGTTCTACGGAAGAAACTGAAAATTTCAGCTGCCTCTGTTGACCGTGTCATTGGAGCAAGAGACTCAGAGACTGACAAAGAACTTGAAGAGTTAAAAAAACAGAACCTAGATTTGGAAAATGAGGTGGCTCACCTGAGGTGAGAGGCATTTTTAAAGGATCTCTAGAGACTAGAATATCTAAATGAGAAAAAAAATAATCTGTGGAAGGAGATGGATAGTCTCCAGTAGACTAACTGATTCCGTAAGGACAAAAAATGGCAGGAATTTCAACATTCCTTCTCTGACTTTGTGAGCAGCAAACTTTAAAGGGTTGCTTGGGAGCAACAGAGAATCTGCAGCATCGGCTTGTTATTCTGAAAAGCTAAATAGTAGGAAAAACATCTGGCTCCTATTGTGTAAAATTATAATTACGGTGGAGACTTGTTGAAAGTTCCTGGAAAGTTACAGTTGGGGAGTGTATTCTTAATCAGCATATCCAGTATCACAGGGGATAGCATACCTGAGTAACGGAAGCTGTGCATATCCCAGAAGAAGAGCTTCCTTTTGCCAAAGTACTTTCAGTTCAGAAGGATTAGTCGGAATAGTGTACGTGGCTAACACTGATTTAGAATAGACCGCAGAAATACTAGAAAACCCAGTCTAGTAATCCAGTAATTGGTGGGGCTTTACCTTAAGGGATGTGTTTTTCTTCATTAATGAGTGTTTGTTGGTTTTGGCTTGATTCATTCTTTGATGCAGAACACAGCAAGCAATCTCAGGACATTCTGTTGTTGAAGAATTAAATTTCAAAAATCAATACCTCCAGGAACAGCTTCATGCGTTGCAGAGGCAACATGCAAGAGAGACATATTCTAGACCCTCGGTAAGTTGTTCATGTCACCATACTATCCACAAGAATCACACCTCCTTAACAGAAATATTTGTTACCCATTTAGTATTCTGTGCCATGTAGCTGGTTTTATTTCAAAGGGCAGAATTCTAGAACAGGACACGAAATACTGAGCTTTCAGTGTCTTTAAAAAACCACAAAAAACCAAACCCCCAGGACCCCCATAACTTACCCTTTCTCTCTTCTATGTGTAGAAGCTGAAGCATTCAGCACCCTGGCATACATGGGGAAATGAGGGATGTGTATTTCTAGGTCTGTGAGTCTGCAGTGAGAGATGACTTTTCCATTCCATATTGATTGGGAATTTGTGGAAGTACTGAGCTGCGCCTCAGTTAGATCAGGTGGCTTGGTTGCATTTTGATCTTTGCAAGGTTCATTGTACTGCAAATTCTGCATTATTGGGTCATCTTATTCTTTCAAGGAATAGATGTGACAGTACATTCTAGGTTTCTTGAATTCTGGCTTTGTTTTACTGTCTTCTGTTCTTCTTCCATGCTTCATTCTGTCTCCAACTTGAACCAGAGTACATGTGGCCAAATGGAACTGACCAAGTCTGTTCCTGTCGGTATGGGTAAAGGAAAGGGTTTGAATTACCTCCAAAAGAAATCTGTTTCAAATAGGGACAAGATCGAACATCAGCCTCATCATAGCACTGCTGGTGGCAAGGAACTACAGGAGGAAGCAGACATGCAAACATACATTGTGCGTGCTGCTGGGGATGCTGCTGCCACGGATGCGAGCGCAGAAGAGGTTCCCGAACGGAATCCTGATGATAGTGGGAAGTGCCAGGACACAGGCATTTCCAGGGAAGGAGTGAAAACCAAAAAAAGAACTGAAGCTGGTGAAGAGAATTGCAGTGAAAGAGAAGAAAATAGAACCCACACAGAAAAGGGAACTCTTTGTGAGGAGTTTGAAGAAGAGGAGGGGAAGCAAGAAACACTCAAGCAGTCACATGTGGCAGAAAGTGTAGGGGAGCCTTGTACTGCCAGAGTAAGCTGCAGTCGGTCTGATTCGGGAGACCCTTCTAATCACGCTAACGACTACGAAGCAGACAAAATAAATGTGGATGACGAAATGAATCAGCACGCTGCGGAGGATAACCACCAAACTGACCCAAGTGGTACAGAGGGGGTGGAAACAACCCCTGAATTTTGTGAAATGCCCGAGGTTTGATACTGTAGCAGTGCTGTAGCGTTTCTTTGTGCAAATGATGTAGAACAGTTGGTGCTTCTTAACGTGGTGGTTTCCTATGTGTGGTCTGCAGGGATAGTCACCAAGTGGTCCATAAAGCAAAGCTTGTGCTTTCACGGTAGGGAGGCAGGTCAGCTGACAAGTGCTCTCGATTCTGAAGATATGATCCCAGATGTTTACAAGTGATCACAATGACAGGTGCAGTTAGTTGTTCACCTCTGTGCTTTAAGAGACTTAGGACGTGTTCTTAGTTACGCTAAAGAAAACTATGCTTTATTGAAGCAAATACTGTATTTGTATCAGTATTCCTGTCATTATTGGGTCAGATGGTAAAGGAAAAACTCCTGATTATTACCGAATGAAAAGGTGCTACTCTGTCCTAGTGAGGCATAATAATCACCGTCCACTTGTGATTGGAAATAGCAATAGAAGGTACGCAAAGCACTCTTTACGTGTGCTAGTAATAGCTACTGGTCTCCATGTATAAAGACTTAACACTGTAGGGACTAGCAGCCAAAGAACTCGAGTTCTGTACTACTCTTCCTGACTTGCCCTGTGATCTGTTGGACCTCAGTGAGTTTCCTTACGCCACATGTGCTATGCAGGGAAGATGTCAGAAGGTGTCCCTAAACTGAGATGCCGTTCCTGGGTGCGGTGTCACAGCTGACTACATGCAGTAGCTTTTTTTTTTTTTTTTTTTTTTGACTTTGATATTTATTTCTACCTAATAGCTGGAGAGTTACTTTTGGTTTGACCAAATTTTTACTGTTTTGTGCTGATTTGTAAACTTCCTTGAAAGGTGAAGCAAGTTGAGAAAGCGTAAGAGAAGGACTTAGAGCAGATTAGATCAAAAGTCCTCCAGATACAGTTGTCCTCCATTTTATTTCTGTGAAAAATTCTAATTCTCTGTTGCTCTTTATCAGCTGCAACTGACACAATGAGTAGTGCATTACGACTTAAGAAATTTTTTTCCCCTCTGTTTTCTCAAGACATCAGGAATAGGATCAGACGATCAGTATCGGAGAGAACAAGAGGTTTTGAAGGAAAATCTAAGATTGTCATCTGAAAACGTTGAGCTGAGATTCCAGCTAGAGCAGGCCAATAAAGATTTGCCAAGACTCAAGGTAGTATCTTTTGACCTTTACTATCTTTTACCCTGACACAGGTTAGGGTATTGCTTAGAAAAGAAACAAAGATCTTTTCTGAACGTGTTTTTCGTGGTTTTATGCAAGATAAGCAGGTTGAATGGCTGGTAGAAATGCTGAAAAATCTCACTGCAGTGGGAAATTGCTTTCTCTTGACATTTTCCAAAGTAAAGCAAGTGTGATTTTGTTACTGTTCCCCTCAATGTGAAAAACAAGTTGCTTATTGCTTTGGTTTTTTAGAACCAAATAGGTGACTTGAAAGAAATGTGTGACCTCCTCAGAAAAGAGAGAGCAGAAGTTGAACGAAAGCTGAAGGGCTTTCGAGGGGTGAGTATTGCAGCAGCATTTGTCGTCATGATTCCATGAAACTGAAACGCAAAAGCAGCAACGTCTTCATCAAGCTAAACCTTGATATATCTGAAAAATGGAAATTATTACTGAACCTATTTATGTAAATGCTTAATACAGTTCCAGCTTTACGCTGTAGCAGAAAAGCTAAAATTTTTTAAGAAACCCAACCCACACAGAAACTAACACTTTGATTTATTTTCCTAATGTTTCCATTTACTTCATAAAGTACAGCAGATTCTGAGATTTCTTTGTAACACAAAAAACAAGGTAGCTGATACTTTGGGAGTGACTGTATCATTTTGGGGTGCTATGTCTACAAGAACCTTAGGGGTGATGTCATGCAATGTAATAAATAAACATTGGAATGGGAAAATAAGTTGTAAAGTAAGATTGGAGTATCTCTGAACGTTAAGATGAACTGTTTCCTTCCTTTTGCATTTTTTTCCCTCCCCTGTCTATAGGCTGGCAGAGGTGGAAAGACAGTCCCAGAATTGGAAAAAACAATTGATGTTATGAAAAAGATTGTAGAGAGAGTGCAGAGAGAGAATGAAGAGCTGAAAAAAGTTCCAGCTGTGATTTCTAATGAGAAATTACTCGGTCTTGAACAGGAAAATGAGAAGCTAAAGGTACTTAGTACCAGACTATCTGTGTACTCATGCTAGAACTATCAGTAGTGGTTCATACACGGGTTAGCGGGGAGATGGAGCAGGTGGCCTGTTCTTGGCATTGATTGGCACAAATCCGTTCTAGAAATATGAAGCATGTAGGACACAAAAGCAAAGCTTCCTTTTTGCATAGCATACTGCAGGAGGGATTTAAAGGTGCCCTGGCCCTTACAGACATATTTAAACACGTGATACAACGTAATGTTTGCCACGCTAGGTAGCTGCAACTGCGCTGTGCTTTCAAAATGAAAACAATCTGCTGTTTTCTAGTAAGCAGTGTCTCTGTGTTCTAACAAACTCTGATATTCAGTCCGAATTGGAAAGAACGAAGCTTCACCTGGCGGGTCAGCTGAGTACGCGTTCCGAATCGAAAGCCAAAGGAATGGGAAAAGTCATCTCTGAAAATGAGAGGCTGCGTAAAGAACTGAGAAAGGTAGGATCATCGCAATGCATCCCTCCATTTCCATTAGTTGCTGGTTGTGGTAGCTTTGGAATGGGCGCTTTTCTAAGCACTGGTATTGCTGTAATGAACTTTATAATTACATGTGGAGAGGAGACATCCACGGAGCAGCTGAAGGCAGGATTTGGAAGTTGGAGTGCTGGCACCCTTGGGTGCACCGTTTTCCTCTAAACCGGTGCTGACCTTTCTCTCACCATCGCGTTCGATAACGCTGTGCTCCACGTGAGGCTAAGTATTCCATACAGCTCTGTTTTTGTTGAACAACAGGAAGCTGACAGTGGAGAGAAGCTGCGAATAGCAAAGAACAACTTGGAGATCTTAAATGAAAAGCTAACTGTACAGCTGGAGGAAAACATTAAGAAGCTAAAATTGGCTGAGAGCAAGTTAGATGAAGCTGAGGGCAAAAGCTGGAAGCCTGCTGTAATGAGGTAGGAATTGAGATTGAACACAAGCGTGAATTCCTCTTTAAGTATTGGCAAACAAATTAGACTTTCATTTTCATCATTTGTCTTTCCTCTTTGGAAGACAGGTTTGTGTTGCCCCAGTTTTATTTTCTGGTTCCATAGAATCAGTGTGAATAAATCCTTTTATTGGCATGTACTTGAATGGGATTTTACAGTAGGTGAATCACATTCAGACAGCAGTAAGTTAGAGGAGCTTGTTGGGACACGTTTCACACGCAATCCACCTCACCAGCACAGGTTCCACAGCGCTTATGTGGGAAGATAAGGTATTTGATGGGGCAGACAAAGGTTTTGTCCAAGTGATCCTTGGGAAGGCTCTTAGGCAGGCAGCAAGATGTTGGAGATTGTATTGCTGTCTGAAAACCCACTTCAGATGGGAGTCTGGACTCCATGATCTCCAGTGGCACCATCCAACCAACATTTCAGTGATTCAGCAGAAACTTTGGTATCCTTATGTTGCTCAAAGCAAAATAGAATCCTCCTCAGACGGCTGTTTCTCCAGCACGCTTTCTCAGCTTTGGAGTCTTCATCTTCTGTATCTGTATTAGGCCCTTTTTCCAGTACACGGTTTTCCAGAAATCAGTGAATCATAAGAAAAGGACCGTCAGAGGTTTGAGGCAGAGGCAGGACCTGACCACTGTGCACGCTGCACCAGTCAAGAGATGTTCCGTGGTTTCTGCAGGAGGTAGTTTGGGGCTTACGTGCAGTGCCACAGAAAGATTCCGGTCCCCCTTTAATAAATTGCAGGCTCAAAGTAAGACCCACAAAGGTGTAACATTCGGAAAAGCCTCTATTCTATGATTAAAAAACTGGTTTTTGTTCTGCTTCTTTCAGCTTACTTCTTATAAGATCGGTGATTCTTTTAAGGCCAACGCCACAGACATACTTTAGCATGTATTTTATAGCCTTTCATCTCCCAAAGCTCTTTTTATCTCTATTTCTGCAAAAGTGTAATAAGCTTTTGCTCTTATCTTTTTCTAAATAAAAATACTAGCAGGGTGCATGAAGCTCAGATGAAGGAAATGGGAATGGAGCTTGCTAAAAAATCCCAAAGCATCGCTGACCTTAAACAGCTGCTTCAGGAAGCAACGGAACGTGAACACAAGGCTGATAAGAACTTAAAAGCTCTAAAAGAAGAGGTGAGTAGAATTTAGCCAGGTAACTCTGAGAATAGGTTGCTCAATGTTACATCATTTCTTTTGAATGTCTGTATTGGCAAGTACCTGTTTTTTCCCTACCCCGTGCTTTTATCAGTTCCTTCGGTCCTCCTTTCTGTAACTGTACACTGACACATTTGAGCCAGCTGCTGAGGTCCAGGATGTGTTACAAATACATATTCTTGCAGCCTTACAGCCATCGGGGGAAATGGCTGGTTTTTTACATGCAGGTTCACTGATCACCTGAAAGCCTGTAGCTACAAATGTCTCAGGTGGCCTTATAATCCTTCTAGCTTGTTCCATGGAGTGGGCTTGCTGCAGGCGCTTGCCTCTTTCTTCCTGGTCATTTTTGGGGGATTTGCTTTGCCACCCTAGAGGGGATCTTCCTGCCTATTTCCAGCATGGCCTCTTACAGGCAGCCCCTAAGTGATCTTACAAGTAGTATTTCCCACATGAAAGAGCTGATGAATTTTCAGTTCTGGTACCCTTGAAAAGTTGTATCCGATTTTGACCTTCTAAGTACTCCAGAGATGTAGCCCCAGGACTGTCAATCTAGATTTAGCTCCCATCTTCTCATCTGTTGGTATGTGCATGTGCCTCTCCTGGGTGACTTGTACGGGCCATTCTCGGGGCAGGGTATCGAACACACAACTCGCAGTATGGGAAGTCGTATAGTATCTGTAAGTGAACGTCTTCAATAACCAGAGCTTGGAATTCAGTTCTGTCAACGGTTTTCTTGGTTAATTTGTGTTTTCCCTTTCTAGAGTCAGCATTACTAACATGAAGTATCTACCAGCATCAAAACTAATAGAGAAAATTCTTTCCTTATGTGATAGTGCTCTGGAGTAGCACGCTTTGCAGCCTTCTCCCTGTCTTAGATACTGATAAAGAAGGAATATTGGCACGGGGAACTGCATTTCAAATAAACAGAGATTGACTGGGGGGGGGGGAACAGCAGAACAAAAGAAGAAAAACCTCACAAAACCCAAATCCATACCATTTTAGGTAGCAATAGAATGACAGCCTGTCACTTACAGAAGCCTCATAAGAGATCATAAATTGTCACTGTGTTCAAAAACTGTAGGTAGTCTCAGATTTCAAGCACCCCTTTTTGCTCCTGCATCCCCTACTGAAAGGCACTGCTAGAGTGCCACTCCCTCTGGAGCCAGGGACCTGTTCTCAAGAACACCTGCAGGTTAGGGTACTCAATGTAGGCTTATTTGGGTTTTCACTGAGGCTTTGCATACGATGTTTAAAATAGGCTCGTCAGCAGTGGTTTTGAAGCATTTCCTTAAGCATATGTATAAATTCTGCTGATGTAGCTGTGGATCTCACTTTCTTTGTAAATCGAACTTTTGCATCCCTCTTTCTTCACCCTTTGTGAAAATGTAGCCATAACCTAGGCTCATTTTCAAGGGCTGTAGGTAATTGGCTTTGTGGAAACTGTCAGTTGATGAACACTTGTTCTTTTGTTTTCTCTGATAACCTAGCACTTGGTTACAGCCTTAATATGGTTTTCTTAATCCTGTATCAAAGAGAGCTCCACCTGAACTGCGTTACCCATGGATTCCGTTTTCCAAGAGCAAAACTTTCTCAATCTTTCTTTTAAGGTCGAGCTTCTCAAACGCTTTCCCGAAGGTACAAGGACAGAGAAAAGCCTCTTCAGGGAGCTTCAGCTCTTACGGTAACGTGCTTTTAAATAATAAACCAACACCTCAGCCAACGAACGGGAAATAAGAATGATCAGGAAATGGCCACTGGGATTCTTTTAGACACATATCTTTTATTCTAAAATATTTTACCCATTTTTAAAAACTATTCTAAAATTGGTTTCTGTTCCAGATTAGCTAATGATCAATTAGAGAAAGAAAAAGCACAACTAGCTCACCAGGTGGAGGATTATAAGCGCCGCAGAGACACAGACACAAGGGAAGGTTCTGCAGCTGGTAATGGTTTGAAATATCTTGCATTTTGGGGCCTAAAACTACATTTACTTCATATGTGTGTTCAAAATGAGAATAAATCTACAGAATTATTTGAGTTACACCAATGCCAGAGTAATGTGAACTGGAACAGATTGAAGGTCTTGAATTTGTGAGTAGTTACATACAAGCTTTCTATAGAGAAGTCCTGGTAAAACTCTCCATAATTATCTTGAGCACGAGGCTGTCATCTTTGTAAGATTTTCCTGTGCAGGAAGAGATGCAAAATTCCTGTTTATGACCTTATATTTCCTAAGAAATAATTGTTATTTTTTGCAGGACATAATGAAATTGTAGGGAAGGATAAAAATTACAAGCTAATGACAGAAGTAGCTGACCTCAAGGCACAGCTGAAAGCCTCTGAGTTGGAAAAGCAGCAATTAAAGGTGAGGTGCAAGATACCCTAGGCAAGAAAACGTGCAAAGTTATGCTTTGGTGGAAAGAGATATTTAATATTTAAGCTAGCATTTAAGGACAAAGTAAATTGGGAAGCATTATGTTAATGAAGACTATCCTGTTAGTGAATGACCTCTTCATGGGTAGATTTTTGTGTTCCTAGAGCTGTGCTTATTCTCACATCGTTTAGGCCCTTAAGGCAAAACAGAGCTGCAGTTGATGGGCATTTCCTAAGTTCTGGATAACACTGGTATTCCATATTCTTTTTAATAGGAAGAAATAAAAGAGCTGAGAAGATAACTAGAAAACTTTGCCCCTTCCTTCTGTGAACAAGTTAAAGATCTGAAATATAACTGCAGTGATGAAGTGAAAAAAGATACTGTCTTAGAAGAGAGATTACAGCAGCTTTCTGAAGAGCCTGGCGACCAAGTAGATGGTCCAAGCGACACTTCTGTTGATCAGGCTCGTATTTAGTGTTCTCAGTCCTGATACAGAAAATACGTACCGTGTCGCTGCTGTAAAACTGACTTGTCTGTTTTTATCTTGGACTGACTTGGGCCTTTCCACATGACAGTGGTTTGGCACATACCTAGGAGCAGGGAATCGGATTAGTCAACGGATTATGTTTGGTATTTATTTCTGTACACCGGTCAAAATAAAAGTCAGTTTTACTTCTCCCAAGGAGTCTTGGCAATACTGTATTTGAATTCAGACCAGTAATTTGGGTGCATGGGCATCGGGTGAAGTTGAAACCTCGGACTTGTATTAAAAGCTGACAGACTCTTAAAAGGTGCAAAGTGCACTAAGTTCCAGATCCTTAAAAATAGGGAACTGGTTCTTGCTGGCTTGTGCTATCCCACTTCTTGACTGTGGACTCAGGGTCAGTGTGTGTGGTGGTTTAGCC
>VZTU01023222.1:0-17761 GCA_013400835.1 Zapornia atra
TACAAGCCTATTCTATGGAAAATTATAGAATAGAAGTTTTCTCACGGATACTCTCTTCTGTTACTCAGTAGCTGTTCAGAAAAAATCCATTCCCAAGTCAACAAAATAAAACAAAAATTCTCACTGTAATATAGAGATTCAGTATATAATCAGATGTGTTTCCAGCTAAAAAGCAGGAATTGCTCCTGAGAAAGGAATTCTGAACTGCAAAAATTGAAGTATGATTACTTTTTCTGGGAAATCTGCTCCAAAATCTTGAGATTGATAGTGTCATGTTATACTTTTCAGAAAGGCAAGCAGATCTAATAGAACTGAAATAAATCTTCAAAATATATAATTTTCCCAGATGACAATCTTTGGAGATCTATCAAAATAGTTCTTCATAATAGATCATCTTATTCTGTAAGGAAATAATCATTTAATTTTTAAAAATTACATTAATTAGTATAAAATTCACATGCAGTGAACATTCTTGCACTAACTAAGCAGTCTTTAAAATAGATAAACTACTAAAAAGAAAATTTTGTTTTAAGGTAAAGAAATGAGAAATTCGCTTTGACATAAATCTGTTTCTGTTCAATAATTGCAAATGATATTTCCAGGAGCTTAAGAATTACAAAAATGCCAAAACAAACAGCTTTCTTCTATGAATTGCTTTAAAACTAAATAACTTTATTGTTTTGGGCTTCCCCACACACACACCTTCCCTAGTGTGTTTTGTTACTTTTGTAGGATAAAATTTCTGGTCTTTCATTTGTTAAATTAGATGACTGTCAAGTTAAACTATAAAGCTTCAAACAAAGGCTTCATTCAGAATCCACTTTATACACCAACAGGTCAACTCATCATAGACTACTGTGCTAACAACAATCCATTACAGNGCTAACAACAATCCATTACAGTCATCAAACTTACTAAAACAACCAATTGTAGAAGCCTCAGAAAGCAAATTTATGAAATTGTGTGCCTGCCGTTTTTATGACAGTATATGATCAAATGCAGTGGAGCCAAATTGCTAATTGACATCTCAAACTATGAATTCAAAGTGTGTTACAGATATTCTTGACTTTTACTTACACAGCAATGACTATTTTCCCCTGCCCATGCCCCATAAAACTCTTTTAGACTTTTAGGGTGTCAGAAAGATTGAAATCGACAAAAGTAGCTGTATCTCAGCTAAAGACAAAGGAATCTGCTACTTCTGGGATTTACAGAACTCTCTAGGAAGGGTGGTACAGAAAAGAACAAGGCAAAATTGCCTAACGTAATTCTATATATCAGGTCAAGAGAAAATAGAGGCCACTGAACTTCTTTCTTTTTCCTAAAAGAAGACCTATTGAGAGAAAAAACAGTTCTTAAATCACGCTATGTTGGGCAACAAAGATAACGTAAAGAAATACTGCACACTTCACCTTTTTCCTGGATAGAAAGATTAATAGTTCCCCAGTTATATTTCCTATCTTTTATGGGATTTGGATCTCATAAAAGTGTTAAATCTCTTCAGGGATTTGGAGAACTTCTTTATAAGTTGTGGAATAAAAATAAAGTTCCCTAAGTATGCAGCTATAACAAATACATCGCTGATTATACATGGCAGGCAGTCTGATACAACAGAAAATAAGCATCAAAGTCATATGGGACTCTACGTGGAATTTATGTCAAAATGCAGTGGAAAGGAAACAACTGAGAGCATCTTAGTTACTCTAAGCTTTCTTAAGTAGCAGGTTCATAGAAATGCAGGACAGAAACAAGAAAAAGGTGTGACTGATAAAATTTTCTGTTGCCATAGCAATTAGTAATATCAACAGCAACTCATTAAACATTTGTTATAAAATCTTTGTACAACAAAACAAGTATTTCAATACTTCTTAAACTCCAAAATACTGAAGCTGGAAAAATAAAATAGCCATCAGAAGATGTTTTAATTGTGTGGCTGGATACAACTGATACTCAATTTGAAATTAAATTAAAACTTCAAAACTCTAGAGCTTAAAAAGACAGTCAAAGAATAAAATAAATTATAATACTTGGTGTTGTGTGTGAATAATAGGACAAATTTTATGAGACTAACATGTTTAGTAAGGTACTAGCAAGTAAAGCAAGTGTAACAATTTTTCGCGGTACTAACACATTTAAAAACAAAGTAGCAAGGAAAGCAATGCTGTAAAATGAGGCAAAAATTGCAAGTTATTCAAAAGTCTCCCTATAAAAAATACTGTACATTTGTTCTGTTTGTATGCTTTTTTTTCCTGAAAGCTTTACACTTAGTTTCTGTACAGATTTAAACACTTCCAGTTAGATTTTAAACATCCAGAAATAGCCATAGCTACCACTCTGAGTTTAAAAAGGGAACAAGATAACTAAAGCAGTAATTTTGGCTATTTTCCTCTAATAAAAATAATATTTCCCACACGTGTAATCTACTTCATCCAAGAGTCTCAATATTTTAAGATGCCCGAGGGTCAAACTGTGCAGACATGTGGAAGTTGGGATACATTACATCATATAAAATACATATTAAAAAAATCTGGCACCTATTACATGCCCAAATGTAAAATGGTATGGGCTGCAGTAAAGAGCAACAAATAGGACTCTAAAAGGTGACGGATGTCTCAATTAAGCAGTCGGCTGTGTCATAAATTCCTTTCCTATGGTGTCCTCAGAAGGCTGCCTTGGTTCAAAACTCTTAACAGACTCTACTGACAGTTCTCAGAGCACAGACTGGAAAAACTCAGGCACAGATATTTGTATTGAACAGGGGAATGCCCAGGACAGCTTGTGAGCTACATGGGCTGAATAACTTTTTCTGAAGAAAGCTGGAGAGCAGAAGGAGGATGCCAGAATTGACACTCCTTTGCAGCACAAGAAAACATTTTTATAAAAATGCAATGCAAAACCATGCTGCACAGAACTAGGGCAAGAAATTTATCGTCAGTGTTCAAACCTTCACTGATTTCCTATAAACACGGCATGTATTGGAGATTAGTGAGATTAGCCAGGGAAGGAATCCATTTTATTTTTGAAAAAATACTACCAAATTTTTTAACCACAAACAGGTTTGGAGCTCCACAAATATAGATGAGTACTGTCACATATGATATGAAATGGTAGAATCTGACTGTTATAGTAATATTGGAGCCAGTTGCACTTTGGTATCTTTGCCATAATAAATCTGAGCTTTGTAACCTAATGTATACTGTCAAATTTATAAGTAATGTATGCCTCAATCTCATATAATCTAGCCGCCTGAAAATTTGAGGTGCAGAGTACTTGGTATCTAACTTCAAAACTGTATCAACATTGGGTGCTTCCCTTACCAGTAATTGTGTTCAAGCACAGAACTTTAAACAACCTCCTTCTTCTATACAGTACCTTTATCTAGTCTGAACCTATGGTTCTGTGATCTAGAACTGGTTGGAAAAAGCCTATTATGTCTTCTCCTGAATGCATATGCTAAACTCTTTCTGAGTTGCGGGCAGATTTTGCTAAGAAACAAGCAGGTTCTCTACTAATATAAGTGATAGTATTAGAACTTTGTTTTTAGTCAGCTCTTCATTACACACTATTTCCATATACAATTCTTTGGCTACCCATATCAACTATAATAATTTAAAACTTATCTGCAGCATTAATATCAATGCATACAGTTTAATCATATGTATATTAAAATGTTTTCTATTAAATTCTGAAAGGAAATAGCTACGGTGGTTTGAATGTTTTTAAGCGGAAAAACACATGTAGAAAGGAATAGTTAATGACTAGCAATGGTTCTAATTCTTTTCTGCAGTTTTCCTCTTTAAATTTCCAGAAACTAAACAGCACACCAAAAAGCAGCTCCATCTGGAATACAGTAGTCTGAAGGCCAGCATGTTGGGCTAAAATGAGCATAAGAACACAAATATCATAATCCTAAAACATAAAATAGACACCATCGTGGCCCTCTGCAAAAGGGAGTATCTAGAGCACAACATACCCCCAGTTCCAATTAAAACATGATCACACCCAGCTCAATGGAATCCAACTGAAAAGTTATAATAACACAAAGCCAGACCCATTTTTAACTTAACAGAAGAAATGCCTCTGACATGTAAGAAACAGGTCTCCACATCTCTTAAAAGATATTAAATACTCATCTACTCTAAGTTTTTAGTTCATTACCATCTAGGAATGGATTAAAATTAGGTGTCCCTATTGATTTTATCTTATCAAAGAACAGTATTAGATACTCATGTATTTCTGCATAATGCCATTGAATTCAGAAGATAATTTCTCAGTTGAAATCATTACATATAAGTGATGGTTGGAGTAAATGACAGGCTGCAGAAGTATTGGCTAACTAGGATTTCCAATAGACATAAACAAATCTGTGCAACAGGCAGGCAGCTCTTTAGCATAACAGCAGCAAAAACTTTATCTGTTAGAAAACATCACTCTTAAAATCTCAAAGAAAGTAAATGACTCAAATACAAAAGAGATATATATGTGGAAATTCTTTGTGTTATGCTGCTTCTACCAAAATCCCAGATAAAAGGTATTAGTGCCATTTCAGAAGTATCAGATTTTATTTAGAATCATGACTGGAACTAGAGCTGCAAATGAAATGAAAAATCCTCATTATGAAATTGCAAGTATGTCTGATCAACGTGATCTATAAATACACTTGAGGAACCGTTTATATTTTATTTTTCAATTGAAAATGTTTGATTTAAATAATTGCCTTTGATTATACAGATCTTAAACCAGCACATGAATATGCTTGTTCAAATTACAAATATGTATGTCCCATGCTCATTTTATCTTAATTTTTTTCAGTCCTTTTTTCTGTGAGATCTTCAAATCCCAACTCTCCACCACTCAGCTTCTGCTGAAGGCATGGACTCCATCCTCCATGTGCAAAGTACAAACACCTCAACTGAATACTTAGGCATGTCTGTCAGCTTCTTACTCATTCCAGAAACTAATTAAAGATTTCCCTCTCAGTAAATTTATTCCATCTTCTCTCACTTTCAGCCTTTGTTTTAAACTGCTTTTCTAGGTCTGGGTTTTGTTTTTTGTCCTTCTCTGCATATGAATTAAAAACCTGTTGCAAGTCAGACAACAAGCCATAAAGCATATAAGCTACTTTACATACAATAAATGGACTACAAATGTCACCACAAATGAGGGTAAAAACAAGAAGAAAGGATACTTGTTTACTTTGTGCATGTTTTATGGGTTAGAAGTACTAGAGAACTACATTAATTTTAATCTTTAATTTATTGCTTAGTTTGTTGTCATTATTTTATATGAATTAATGCAGGTTTGGGTGCAGAATATCCAAAGGGTCATTGAGGATCTAATGAAAAAACGTAAGGGAGAGCACTACATCAAAGAAGGCTCAAGTTAGTATATATGTGATACAGAGGCACAGAGGAATGAAAGGCAAGTGCCAAGGCTATTACAACACAGAGAGGAAATAATATTTTCAATGGTATTTTGAAGACAATCAGAGCAACAGAAAATTAAGGAGAGACAACAGGGAGAAAACTGGATGTACTTAATATGTGATAAGGCTAATATAAGGTTTCCATATCAAACATGTAAATTTTCTTGCGTAGGAAGAACAGTTTTAGTACTGTGATGAGAAGATACCCAAATATGCCAAGTATTCTGTCTGTTCCTTTTTGTGCTAGGGGGCTCCAAGAAAGATGATGATGGTAAGCTTTGGAAATCCAAACCCTATTCCTAGCCTGAATTCTAGTATGGTCTTGAAGAAGCCCATTATGCTTTCCAAAGCTTCTATATCTATGGCTGCCCTTACACGGGAAGAAGACCCCAGAAGGACATGGAGAAGGAAGCATCTCAGTTTTAAGCAACTATTATGGGTAATATTGCAGCCTGGAAAGATTATGAAACAGCTTACTAGAAGAGTATCGTGGTTTAGCCCCAGCTGGCAGTTACGCCTTACCCATTCACTCACTCCCCACATCATGGGTTGGAGGAGAGAATCAGGAGAGTAAAAGTGAGGAAACTTGTGAATTGAGCCAAAGGCAGTTTAATAGGTTAAGCAAAAGCTGCACACTTACAGCAAACTAAGGAATTCATTCCCCACTTCCCACAGGCTAGCAGGTGTTCAGCCATCCCCAGGAAAGCAGGGGTCCATCATGAGTAACCGGTGCTTGGGAAGACAAATGCAATCCCCCTGAATGCCATGTGTGTGTACATTTGTCCCCTCCTTCCTTCCTCTTTCCCCAATCCCTTATATGCTAGCATGACATCATATGGTATGAAATCTCTCTTTGGTCAGTTAGGGTCAGCTGTCCTGGCTGTTTCACCTCACAGTGTTTAGTGTGCCCTGATGCTACTCACTGGTGGAGTGAGAAGCAGAAAAGGCCTTGGCTTTGTGTCAGCACTGCTCAGCAATAACAAAAACATCCCTGTGTTATCAACACTGTTTCCAGCACAAATCCAAAACACAGCCACGTACCAGCTACTATGAAGCAAAGTAACTCTATCCCAGCCAAGACCAACACAGAGAGTTAATACTTACATATTCTCCAAGAGTGCCATACAAGGCAGACCACCTTTGCTGTCAGCACAGCAGAACACTTTTACAGTTGCCTCATGGTTGATTGCACCTCAGTAGAACAGATGGGTTCATAATTCTTATAACTCCTTTCATTTACTGTTATTTCTGTAACCTTCCTGGTTATTAACTGGTTAATTTATTATCCCTTAAATGATTGCAGAAAATTACACACACACAACGTAAAACTATGTTACACTGTACATGAGAATTTTAATATACAGTCATAGATATTTTGAATTAATCTGAATAATTTGCCATGGTCCATTATGCTGAAGAAAATATCACAGCTGAAAGTCCCACACAAAAATCTAAGCATCCTGAAATTTATTCTGCTCAAATAATACTTAGTGCTGATCCAGTTATCTGCATTATCAAAGTGTCTGATGCAAATACATTCCATGGTAATGGAAAAAGAGTCGCCTGTGTCTACAGTCTTAGTGATCTAAAAAATTCTTTCACTAGTCAAATAAATTCAAAATAATCCCACATGATCAAATTCAGGAAGAATTTTCACAGCCTAAATCGGCAGCTTCTTTTGTGTTTGGCTTTTTTGTTGGAACCCATGCAAACCAGATACTCGGGTTTCAGGAAAAATCCCACTTCTAGCAGAAAAGGAACACTTTTTTTTTCAGGCTGGCAGAAAACAAAATATGAAACAGTACTTTCCGGTTTAGCACATTTTAGTAGTATCTCAGTTTCCCTATATTGATTGCTATTGCATTTCCAATACTGGATTAATATTCCTTTACATCTACAAAAGAATGAAGAACTAATTCTGTAGGATATTAACCCAAGCTAGATACCTAGACTTTCATTACATATGCAGAAAACATTAATCTGTTTTCCAGGTGTGCAATATTTCACCAAACACCCTGATTAATTCACTGCACTTTTCACCAAACACTTAACAGCAAAATGAAATGTTATTATAGGATAATGTTATGACTTCATTGCTTTTACAGAACATAAATACAATAATGTTTATATACTGAAAACACGTTGTGACAAATTCTAAGCATATAATGGTATATAAATCAAGTGCCATATAATTTATATAAAACTACTTTAATTTAAATATGTCAAATGCATGACTAAAACATATTTTCTAATTAAGAATAGAGCATTTTCAACAATTCAGCTTCTTTATTTATCAAAAGCCAAATGCAGCAAAGTGCTCCAAGGCAAAAAAAAATGGGCCTAGCAGTGAAACTACTATTGATTTCCTCAAAACTACCCACATGTTTAAAGGTAAGCATGTGCTTAAGAGTTTTGCTGGGTCACAGCCCAACTGCCCAAATATGCCACCATTAATCACATTATGAAAGCAATTACTCCAGGTTTAGCTTCATTAACTGGGAATCTGAGAAAAGTCAGGATTCTATGGGAGACATACAGTAGCCATCCCACAGCCATACTGCACTATGCGCTTTTCCCCCACTCGTATATATCCACCTAATCTAGCAAGAAGCACGGTTTCTTTATGTTTGTAATGTATGCACAGTAATTATCAGTGAGGAGGAAAAAAAACCCTGCAGGTCAGATCTGGAGTAGCAATACAACGCCTCAGTGGTTACCTTGTTTTATAGACAATACTGACAGAGCCACATAATAAAAGATAACACGCTTCTGAATAACCCAGTGGCTGGTTTTACCTCCAATATAATAAAAACATCAAAAATTTTTAAGACTATTTCTTAGTCATAAGAGATCATAGACTATATATATAAAAAATCATTATTTGTATACAAGACAAATTATTAAAAAAACCCCAAGCTCTCTCACTCAGATGATTTCAAAATTTTTTTCACATCCTAAAAAATATCTTTAGATATTCTGTATTTCTAAATGAGGTATTTTTCAGTCTATAAAATGACATCAACTCATTCAGGTCTAAATGGGATTTTAATTTCTTCTAAAAAAAAAAATTTGAATATACTTTGGAAAAACAAACAGAAAACCACAACAAACTCCCTGACATCCAAATACTGGAAAGAAGCAAAACATTCTTATAGATCAAAAATAGACTTTTGCACAGCTGTGTAAAGGATTCAAATAGCACAGGAGAATTGTTCAACCCATAATATTGCTGCAAATTTTTAATGTTTTTATGTCCACAGTTCATTCACTTGACAAATCATAACATCTGACTTTGACTTCACTCACTGAAACTCTGTTTTAGTACTGTTACAGAGGAAAAAAAAAGAACCACATTAGACAAACACTGTACTGTCTTTCTGAGTGAATATCCACAAACATTTTTTTTACCTCATATATATTTAACAGCAAATTACAACAATTTTTCAGCATTGACAATGGGACATTTGATCATAATCAATAACAAGAATGGTCTCTCAAGCAACATTAGAAAGACATGAATTTGCCTGATGTTAATGCTCCTATCACATTCAGTTAGCACTAAGGGCCACTGCTTCTAGATTCGCAGCACTAGGAGAAGGCCCAGAATAAGCTGCACAAATGTAGACTTGATGATTGCACTGTCAGTGCAATCAATAAGGAAAGGTGAGCATTTAAAAATGTGATTCAGTACAGGGTACTGCATGGAAGGAGGCATTAAGTCAGCTGATAGGAAGCTAAAAGCCACAAACTATGTATGTGCACAAGACTCCAACACTATTTACTTCAATTTTATGCCTGAGGCATGTGTTTGCAGTGAAAAGACTCTAATGATGAGAGGAGGACCAAGAGGTGCTGACAAGCACTGGTAAACTTGCTTACAGTTATATAAAAAAATTTAATTATTTGAACGGGAAGTGGTAAAGCTGGATTCATTTCCCTGTCTGAAGAGAATTTATGTTTTTAGCAACTGTGTTAAAAAAAATTAAATCCTACAAAACATCTTGGACATGGACTGCAACCTAGCCAAGCAGTGCTCTTGCTCTGTCCTGCCCTCTTACTTAGTCTATGACTCATTAGTCTGGCATTTTTCTCAATACAGTGGCTTATTTCAAGGGACTCTCCCTTTCCTTCACCTTCTTGCCTCCCTTGGATGCCAGGAAGTGCAGGGCTTTGTTTCAAGGTGAGTACTCTCTCTAACCTTTTCATTGTCACACACAAAACAAATTACATCCTCCCTGCATGACCTTCCCTCATGCATATCAATACTGCACATAGACCTCTGGACATCTCATTTTAGTAGAAACTTCTATTCCAGCTTTATACTATCTACACACAAGGATTTTTTTTCCGGTCAGTTAAAAGGACACCACCATTCTGTTCCTTGGTTATCTCTGCCAAGTCAACAAATGAAGAGTTAGCAAATCAAACTGATACCAGTTTAAATGTGTGTTGCTAGGCTCTTCTGCTGGCAAAAAATAATGGACCAAATTCTTATTATTCCTAGTACTCTCATACAGAGTTGGAAACCAAACCAGCCTCATAAAAGAGCAGCCACAGCTGGTTTCCACAAAGCACATGAATGTTCTCTATAATAGCACTGGACATATGAGGCACACCAGGAGGAATGGAAAGGTACAGAAAGAACATAGCTGCACATTAGCTGTTCCCTCAGCACATACCCTCAAGAGCACCAAAACTCAGCCTGTTCTTTTTAGTGACCTATTTCTTTCTCTCCCTCTGAGTATGACTGCCCTCTTAATATGATGCGATAAAGGTTTGGAACGGTACGGTTACAAGACTCCAGATTGCTCAAGATGAATGTGGTTACATCTACTAATGAAGCACTGAGGAAAACTCAGTGTGAGAAACAGTGAAACTGAATGCTCAGCAGTGAAAGGTTACTAATCTCCCACACATTTTTGGAACCTGAATTTCTCAAATTGACTTTGCTAAAACCAGGTGCAGCCTTTAATGTGTCCAGTAACTGCACGTAGCTTTTGAAAAGCGATATTATTGTGAGAGTTTGCCTTTCTTGAACCTGTGAAACATTAATATACTCTGTTATCCTCCAGGTGCCTGTAATAGACTGAGGAGCTGGATCCTTTTACAGTGTTCTGGTACTCCAGTGTTTAGCTTCGTTGGTTATGGAACATGCTGATGTCAGACAGTACATTGAAATCAGCTAATCTAAAAACAGATTAAAATAAAATTATTTATTTTCAGCATCCAAAATAGACTGACCAGTTAAAAATATTTTATAAAAGATCCAAGTGAAGAAATGGACGAAAATCAGGGTTAGCCGAACTGGAAGTCTAGTTAGAAATCTCTGCCTATGTTTGAATGTTTTGATCTTTTTTCTTCCCTGGATACCCTAACCAAAAATTATCTCTTCCTGCACATCCTACACCTCCAGTTCATGTCACAGAGGAAACCCTGATCTAGTGAAAAAGATTTTATACTTAGACACTTTGAGGGGATTCTCAGAAATCTCAAGAGGACTGTCTCCCTCTGCCCAAATATCTCCTGAAATACATTCAGAAAAAGATTCTGACCTCCTTAATCTGTCCCACCCTTCTTTGAAGCTGCAATTGTTGTATTAGCTGACCAGCTGTCTTTCATGCTTTAGTGGCCTGTACTCAGCAATGTCCTCCCCAACTGGCTAACTCTTCAATGTTAACTCTTCTATTCCACTACACTTTGTATGAATTTATACTTGCATACATTAATAAACTAATTTGGTATAAATATTTGCAAGAGAATTCTATTACTGTGTCACTATGGATGACTGGCTCAGATGATTAAGATCAGGCACAATGGCAACATCAATCACTTTGGATGGCGATGGGTCTGGGTGGATTGACCTGCAAAACCTACCTTCAAGGGTTATTTTAAAAAAGGCACAATATCAGACAATAAAGGGAGCTCAATTATTTAGTTTCCTTTGCTTTCACAGTGCAATACCATCCCTCCTCTACTCAGAGTAAGATGAAATATAGAGCAGCATGTTACAAAGCTCTTAATACAGACCCCAAACATTAGTAAGAAATGCTTATTTGTGACATGATACCATAAAAAACGCCCAACTGTACAAAACAAAAACACATAGGAAATGTTCGTGAATATATAGATTCTGTAATAATAGAGGTGTGTTCTAGGAAAACAAGAAATACAAGGAAAAAACAGAGTACTGTAATCAAATGAATTAGTGTGAACACAATCAAACTCACCCATTCTGCAGGAAAAAAACACTATAGCCTCAAAAATTTTCTCTTTTGTAGCCATGAAGAATTAGTGTAAATTGCAATACACATTGGCACTTCATTACAGAAATGTACCTTTTATTGAGTACCAAACTGATCCTTCTATATAGTACTCACATGCTGGGTCTGTTATGCTAAAAAGAACTCAATAACTTGAAGTACTTTGAAAGATCAGTACATCTGAATTTTCTGAGTAGATACATGGGTTTTCCAGGAATAGATGTATTCATTCCATTCTCTTTGCTAAATACCAGTTTCAGTAATGACAATGTTCTCATCTACAGTTTTAAAATTCTTCTGTAATGTCTAAGATAGTCTGTCCTATTTGAGAAATGCCTGTCTTTTAACACCTGCCAGTGCTCTTTCTCTACTACATGTATTATGTAGAGAAATTAATTAGGTTCTGTGAAACTGTTACATAGAACAATTAGTTAATGCGGCATTTCTGAAAAGACCATAGACCTACGTCATATCTACTGCCATTCACTCCTTCCCCAAAATACCCTCCCTTCAAAGCATTCCTGTAGCAGAATAAATCTAATCAACGGTGAAGCCAAGGGAAGAAACTGAGAATGACCTTGGGATATGCAGGATATACAACAACCAACAAAATACAACAAGAAAACAAATTCCAAAGACTGAGAAAGAATATATGATTCAGGAGAAGACTTCTGTTGTCGAAGTAAATAGCCAGAATATTTGATGGAATTCTCTTATTATTTTTTTTTTAAGAAAGCAGCTATAACTACAAGGATTTTGGTTTTATTAATGTCGATCCAATGGCTTGGCAGAGAGCTTTGGGCAAGACAGGGTAGTCTCAGTAATGCTGAAGTAAACCTAGAAGATCTCAGTGTGGTAGACACATTTGTATCAGGCTAAAATCAGATCACTGTTTTGATATTCAGCATATGAAACCGCCCATCTTGCATTTGTAAGAAATCACAGAATGGTTGTCCCATCACCACACACGTCACTATAAAGAGCCTGGCTCCATTCTCTTTGCATCCTCCCTTCAGGTATTTGTACACATGGATGTGGTCCTCCTGAGCCTGCTCTTCTCCAGGCTGAGCAGCTCCCAGCTCTCTCAGCCTTTCCTTATAGGAGAGATGCTCCAGTCATTAGCCATCTCTGTGGCCTTTTGCTGTGCTCAGTTATGACCATGTCTCTCTTGCAGTGGGGAGCTCGGAGCTAGGCACATTTCTCCTGGTTTGATTTCATCATTGCAGAGGCAAATGAAACCCTCCATGCGACCAAAAAAAATCACCGAAAATGACGAGGCTTTCATGTTAACATGATCAACATGTCATTGCAATGATTACCTGAAACTGCCAGAGTTCAAGGAGCATCTGGACAGCACTATTAGTCACATGGTTTAGATTTAGGTAGTCCTGCAACGAGCAGGGAGTTGGACTCAATGATCCTTATGGGTCCCTTCCAACTTGAGATATTCTATGAAAACCAATGGATATCCAGAGTTTTCAACATTTTCTGATAAACTGTTTTAAAAATAGTTTTATTCATATGTTATTTTCATGGTTGTATATATATTGCTTTGAGTCAGATACTACATATATATAGTAAATCATCTTCCAACTGAAAAAGCACCAATAAACCAATAATATTTAAATGATTTTCATTACAGTAAAACTTGCATAGCAACGTAGTTAAGCTCCTTCTGATTCTAAATGATAAGAGCCTACCTGGGGCAGCTTGACACTGACAGAGCATAAATACCCACTCTGGAAGGAATTGACTCATCCAGTTTGACAGCTGGTTGCAGGTGTTGCAATTCAATCGATTAAAAATAAAGTTCACAATATGATGTTGAATGATGGCTGTGTGATTAGGATACAAAAGAAAGAAAAAAAAACCCCAAAATATTGATAAGGGGAAAAAACATCCACCAACGCTACTGAAAAAAATACATTTATCACTGCAGAAACACATTAATTTAAAAACTAGTTTTATCTAATAATTTTAGAAAAATGTGCTGTAAGCACTTGTGGTGAATGTGAATTTTACTCTAATTATTCTTGTATTCACTACAGTTGGCAGGCCCCCATAATCCACAGAAATTAATATAAAATAATTATTAGATTTATATCCTAAAATAAACATTCAACTCAAAGAAAATTTCAGAGCATGAATTTCAACATATACAAAATATCTTCACAATAACTTCCAGTAAAATACATAGATGGAGCAGCACCACTATTTGTAATAGACAACTTTGTGCAAAATGCAACAACTCAGCCTATTTAATTTGATTTATTAATCTCTTAGAACTGCTATTAATACTGAAATATTTTTATTCTTACCATATGTCAATCTGCTACAATATTATACCTGAAGAAACTTAAGCCATTGTTATAGAACTTCCATTATGTTAGAAATCTATTAACAATGATTGACTGAAGAAAAATAGCTAAATTTTTAGCAAACAACATTACTTTAAAATATATTCAAAAGCTAACATCACCTTGAAGACCAGTGTTATCTTCCTTTATTTGTTGTTGTTTATTAAAGGGAATAATAGCCAGGCAATGCTAGTGTTTTTATTTACACTTACTTTACTACTATGTATTTTAACTCTTTTCATCAGAAGACGGTTTCAAATACTCTGGGAAAGCCAGAAACCACAATGTACTGCCTTCTGACATGTAGATTGCATTCCTTTTTCCCTCATTCTCAATTTACTCTCAGTTCCATTCAGTTTAGCAGAAAAATCACATCTTTTTTAAAGTAACTATTTTGATTTTCAAGTCTCCATATAATGGTATCTGGTAACCTTTTCCAAAACTTCATTTGTTATACGCTAGAAAAATGGTTAAACTTGCTTAAGTTTGAATCTTGGATATTTGAGGATCTTTATCTGAAAGACTGAGAAACACATAGCAGCACATCACTGGGTAAACACAAGTAAAATGACACTTCCAGTTTGCACACAATGTCAGGATTTATTTAAAAAAAACAAAAAACCAAAAACAAACACCGTACCTCTAGTTGTCTATCTGACCACACTGTGGACTCAGACTGTTCTTAAAACTCATGAAATGGGTTTTTCACAAGTTTCTGTCATTATCCCCTGGATCCAGTTCCAGTATACTTTTGAAATGGGACACCAAACTCATATCCATATTTAGTATTAAGATTATTAAAGTTTTATCTCAAGCTTGTTAATGCTGCATACATAAGAAAAAAATCAAATTCTTATCTCTATTTTTATTTATAATACTTCTTAGTGTAAAAAACAAAACCAAAACCCAACAAAAACCTAAAACATCAAAAATATTAGCTTTTTTAGCCATAGTATTTGTGTAAAAGTTCAAAATTAATCTCTAAGGAGGTGGTGTTGGTTACTCAGTTGGGTCTTGGAGGGGGAGATAGATGAAATGCTTTCTAGTGATGGGCCATTATTGAGGGTTACAGTTTTGTTTTCTTCCCCAGTAAACTGTGTTTTCAAAGACAACATTCATAAAGTTCATAAAGAACTTTCATTCTTTAGCGCTGGATGCTCAAACTAGCTGTGCTGAAATATAGATTGAAACTTATAAAATGTAAATCATTTCCTGAAGCTTTACATTAATACAGAATATATGATTAACTTTACCCTTTCTATAGACTAATATTGAAACATTATGAATTAACGTGGAAACACAAAAATTGGTTACTATAAAGTAATGGAAAATATTGTTGAATAAAAATGGATTGATCCCAAAGACATCATACAGAACTTGGTCCTGGTATTGTAAATATGAGGGGAATATTCTTACAATTGTCAGATTTGTTACAAAATAATCTTTGAATGATTATGTAATTCTGTGTTATTAGAAAAATGGGGACAAAAAATATGCTATAAGAAGATATGCCTTTTTAAAAAAGTTTTCAGATCTTTCACCAAGGCAACAGTTACTATTTCACATCTATAAATGAAGAATTTTTAAGAAGGGAGTGTCCTTGCCCAAAACACAGAGGCATCCAGAGTTCATGTCCAGGCACACTCAAAAGTGTTTGAGTTGGACTAGATGATCGTTGTGGTCTCTACCAACTGAACTATACTGCTCTGTTCTATTCTCCACAGGATTCAATAAAGCTGTGCTGTACCCAGATCTTAAAAGACAAACATCCCTCTTTGTATCAAACACTTGATTTATCCAAACTAGGAAAGCTTTTGAAATAGTACTTGATTTCAACTGCTGCTTCTTATGAGTCAAGAGTAAAAATCTCCACTTCTTCTGTCAAAGTTGTTATCTAAGTCTATTAAATTTAATCACAAATCTCTCAAAACATGACATGTTTGGGAGGGCTTTCAGTTTGCTTTCATGTAGCTATTGCCTATATAGACACAACAGTCAATTTTAACATGCTTAATGAAACAGCCTAACTTTTTAAACATGAAATATTCAGATTTGACTTATCTTTGGCTTTATAAAATTCACTCCAGCAAAAATTTTTTGATATATTTTATAAGTCATCAATAAGTAACCACTGACTAGGACTCATACTTTTTTTGAGGATAAAATTAGGTCACTGTCTACCACATGCTGGCCTTTTTTAGCTTCTATAAATAATTAAACAAGTGTAATAGAAAGGTTGTAAAATTAAAAATACATACCATCATTTTTCACAAAATCTATTCCTATAATTTCAGATTTCTAAGGTGAGACTTTAATTTTCTATCAGTGTATTAGTTATTCTATGAAACTAAATTAGCTTAAAATTTCTCCTCTGTAATTCTATATAAGAAGCTATGTATTATAAACTCGGGGTAGAATTACTATAAATCCTTTTAACAGGCCCATATGTAAAGAACAAAGGCTAAAAATGTCACTTACTTTTGGAGGGATGTTGTTGCTAGATGTACGAGGTTGGGCAAGCTGTCAGAATAAGATAAATGGAGCTCAGTTGTACCATTAACCTGTGACATTTTTGACAGTGCAAGGCTATGCACTGTGAGAAAAGCAGAATATGTATCGTTTGACTTTTTTCCTTTCGGTTAGTAACAGAACTAAGAAAAAAGATACAATGGTCTAGTTTTTTAAAAGTAAATAAATAAAAGGACAATCACCCTGTTTTTCCAGCCCTTAAAAATAAAAGAACTCAAATGAAGAGACCCATGCCTTAAGGATACTCTGCAGATATATTCCAGCGTAATATACAAAAAAGGAAATTATGCAAACTAAATTAAATAAGTTGGATTAAAATATAGAACACCATAATAATTTCTCAGAAATCTTGACATTTTAAGAACAACAAATTATAACCTCCTTACCGACAATTTGATTTATACTTGTGTCAAGTTAACTTTAGATACCCAGGAAATAAAAAAAGAACAAACAATTATAAAATGACAATATATGTAAGGCAGCTCTCAATCATTATAATAGGCTCAAGTTTTAACATCAGAAATTCCATAAGCATATGTGATGGGGTTTTCTTTTAATTAGATTTTCAGTACGACCTTTTTACCATTTTTACATGACTTTTACTAGTTAATATATGCTAAAAACCAGGGGAATGCATTATGAAAAAAAAATTTTTAGATGGTTGATGATTAGAAATCTTCCGCAGCATTCCAGTGAATTCTAAATACTACTTAACACTGCTTTTTCAATGAGAAAGAACTGACCTGCTTTGTTTATCTAGATGCCTTTTGAGATACAATTTTCATACAGTAAATACATTTACACACGTTTTTATGTATTTAGGAATAATTCTGTTTTGCTAGTTTCATCTGTTAAATTTCTGAAATTGGTTGCATTGCAGAGTCTAAAAAAAGCAGGATCTTTAATTTTCTTCTCACACAGCTTTACAATGGACATAGTACTAAAACCCACAGAATAGACAAGGATTACAAATTTTTCCTGCGTTATATGATTACACATTATAGAGGCAGAAAGATCTGTTACACAATAAGAGAAATAAAGATAGTTACAAAATAAACATCACTGCTACCATCGATGAAGGATGCTAGATCTGGTTCTCTTAGGATAAACACAAGTCAGTTGTTCATTACCTCTCATCAACACTCCTTATCAACTTTTTCATCTTTAATGTGATTCAGTGAAAAGTAATC
>VZTU01023231.1:355-10536 GCA_013400835.1 Zapornia atra
TTAATTCAGACAAACATAATACAAGCTTCCAGTGAATGACTGTATGCAAAGAATAGTATTTAAAGAGAGCTAGTTATTGCCTAAACTGGGAATCCAAAGTGGAGACTAAAAGGTTACCATAGGAATCGTCCAGTTTTTCTGACATAAAGCCCGATTTTCATTTGTTATCAAAAGTTTTATTGCTTTTATTGTAAAGGATATAATGTGAACAATATACCTTGCTCTGCGATTATAGTCACTCTTTCACAGTCCTTGACCAGAAGCTTTTTATTCAACTTGGAGATCACTGTTTTCTGCCTGATACAGGGACACACAAACACAAGCAGATGCTGTGTACATCCAGCTGGTTAATTATTTAAGCATCTGGCAGTGTTCTTTAACTGATGTTGTATATGATGTCGAAAAATAAAAATATTTTTTCTGTGATCGTGCTGAAAAGGTGTCAGTTGAAAGTATCCCTTCTGTAAGATACCCCCGTATAAAACCCATCCTAGATGACCTGCAAATTACAGTTACCTTTCATCTGTACCTTGTAGGGCCTACAATGCTTTAAATAAAAGTGGAGGAAGACTTGTATTTCTTAAAGAAATTCTATATTTAATACACTGGGATTCTGAAAAGACTTTTTGGGGATTATAAGGCAAAAAACTGCCAAGGTAAAGCTTAACAAAGAAAGAAAAAAATCCTGGCTTTTACTTCTTTGATATGTCAAAACTTGGGGACTATGTGCAGTTTTCTGTACACTGGTATTGGTCTAGGAGTCAGTAAGATTTTAGATTTCTCCATACATAAATGCATACTAAATATTGCTAAATCTCTGCATTTGTTCTTGTATGAAGTTACAATACAAAACTCTGCACTATATTTTATCTTAGTGTGAGATGGTCTGTGTAAATACAGTGTCATCAGCAAGGCTGATCCATATTTAATGGTGACAGGATATAGGATATTAACTTCTAGTAATGGGTCATGAGAAAGGGTGTTAGCATTCACTTGTGAAAGCTGTGGTGGGAAAATCAAAACAGATCAGTATCTAAATCCAGTACAATGCCAGCATCAGTATGGCATTTTATTGATGTGCAATTTATTCAGCCAGAATACAAGCTCTGTTCCTCAACTAGAAGAAAAAAAATGAAAGTCCTACAATAATTATGAACTCTTTTTTATTTGCTTTATTCTCTCAATTCTTATTTTTGAGGTGAAGGGATATTTTGAATTCTACAAATGGGACACCTGTATGCACATCCTTTCAACATTTATTTGTCTTTTTACCTCATCTATGGGATCTCCACTCCTATAAATTCCATTGGATTTTTATTTTTGCGTTTAAAATAGAATTAAAATCAACTGATGAAAATAATTCACCAACTATTTGAGAAACCACTCGTTGTACTGAAAAGTTTATGTAGGCTTTTTTTGGAGGGAGTTGTACCTAAATTGGACCATGGGAACACTCTATCATTGGTACCATCAAATTAAACTGTAGACCTTTTAAAAAAGGAAGTGCTGCATTTTGCAATCAACAACCTAAATTTAAATATGGAGATATCTGGTACCTGTTCAGCACCAGCTGTTCAGATACCGTTCAGTATCACTGTAACTTGTCTCTTGGAAAGTCTTCTTAAGCATAAACTGTTTGTCAGGTGTGATCTACTCAAGGAAAAATCAGACTACCAAGTTGAACAATAACTGGATTTCTGTCAAGCATTTCAAAGTAATAACTATGTCTAAGGAGGCTGGATAACTCTCTAGGATAATTTACAACCTGATAAAATAGGCATCAGCCTGAAAAAAAGCCTCCTATGTCTTTATATTTCACTTAAAGTATCAAAGTTTTCAAAACACTCCAACATTTTGTCTGTAAAATATGAGCAGGGGAACATTTGCCACTATTTAGTTGCTAGCACTAACACAAAGTATTAGACTTTAGTTGATAATTGAAATAAACTTTGTTAAGTTATGTGATTAAAGCTCCTCTGTATGCCCAAAAAGGAGCACAGAGAAAAAAAGTCATTATTATTTGAGGGACCAGGAAATACTTTGCCCCAGATAACCCCAGGCCCATTCCAGTAGTTATTAACCCATCCAAGACCCATGTCCACGAGACCAGAGAAGCACAGGGGAACTCGAACTACAGACTTCTGAGGAACAAACACCTTTTCCTGGTCCTTCCAGAGCTGACCTAGGAGACCTTTAAGACCAGCATCCAGCTGTGAAGCTCACCCGTATGAGTCATCAGGAGAAGTCCTCTGAATTATCTTTTGGACTATGGCTGGTTGCTCTCCAGGGACGTGAGACACTATATGGCATGAAGAAGAGAATTTCAGGGTTGCACCAGACTTACTATGGAATATTTAGAAGAGGAACAATGGTGGGAAAAGAGAAGGACCTAGATGATTTGTGGGGGAAGAAGTATGGGAGAATAGAGGGGTAAGGGGATAAAAAGGGCTGGTCATGTGTGGTTGATATGCTTGTCTGGCCTTCCTTTGTGCCTCTTCAGCACAGTCTGTCCTATCTTCTTATTAAATTCCTTTATAACTCTTTCCTAGACAAGGTACTCTATTTAGACTGTGTGTAATGTCAGCAACTGTAGTCAGACCAGGGGTGGGAGGGCCATGCGCCCATGGTATCAGGACCTGGAGCAAGTGTGGATGTGTGAGTGAATGTGAGATGACCAGCAAAGATCAGGTTGGAACCGCTGGTGAACAGGTGAACGGCCCTGGAAGTGAGGGGAGGGTGAGTTTCGTAACAGACAGCTCTGGGTGGGAAAGTGCCTATCTGTCTCTGAGGGTGAGGGCACATGGGGGTCTGCTGTGGACTATGTGTGTCCGTGTCCATGTCTGCCTGTCTTTATGGCTGGGTGCTGGCAACTAGGTAGACTAGGATCCAGGGGTAGCTACTGGGCAGGCTGATCCATGCTGTAAATCAGGCTGTCTGGCACAAGTCACTTGAATACAGCATAAAATGAATGCATTATTAATAATCATCCTCCCAGTTTTTAGGAGGTATTTGTAAGGAAAATGTGAAGTCTACTTTTTTTAATTCACAAGTTTTTACCAAAGTATTTTATTTCCTTGTTGCAAGCTTTGGTTATGTTTAGCTTTGAACTTGTAAATACAGGCTCATTGATTAAAATTAACATCAGCTTTAGTTCTATAACCTCAGCAGCATTGGTGATCTGGCATAATATTCACAGAATCATTAAGGTTGGAAAAGACCTCTGAGATCATCTTGTCCAACCGTCATTCCTATTCCGAACAGGCAGTTTCAGTGTTTGCTTGGTAGCCAGCTGTTCAGTGTCCAGCGGTATGAATGCCCTTAAGGGAATTACTCCAAAACTGTCAGTGCTTGTAAGAGTTGCTGACTTGGGCTTCTAGGTGTAGCTTTACATATGCAACAGTATAGGCAGGAGTGGATTTGTTATTTTCTTCCTGACCTACCTGTTACTGGTTTTATGCTCTGTGTCTCTGAAAAGCCCATCCACATTTACCCTTACCTTTCATCTCATACTCTTTCCCAAACTGTTTCTTCCATAGTGCTGACTTCTGTCTGGAGTATTGATCAGTCAGTCCTCACCGTTTTGAGCCTTCTCTGTTTCTCTCATGGGCAGCTCTAACTTTTCTCATCTCTTTCAATCTCATTTTTAGCATACTGTTTTTTCCGCCTACCCCAACCATTTTCACTGACAAGCAACCAATTTTTTGATCTCCTTTGTGTTCAAATCAGGTGCTTTCCATTTCAGGGTGATGAGGTGCCAGAAGAAGGCATGTTTAGAAGCCACTTGGTTGAGAAAAGGTTTCTTGGCCTTTGTTCCAGTATTCTTCTCAGGCTTGGCTTGGAGTAGTAAGAAAAAGCCCTGCTTTCCTTCTGGCCTGGAAGACATTAAATGCTAGGGGGAGACATCAGTAATTTGTATTAGAATCTGAAAAGGAGTAGAATGTGTTCAGTTGCACCGAAATCCAGTTTTAACTAAACATGAGCTAAATCCCCCAAAATCTTTACTAAACACCAGGAGATTTTGAGTGACAAGAGGTGAGTTCCTGATAAGCAACTTCTAAGCAGTTTTAAGATCATCCTCCAAAAATGTTAGACCATTAAAAGAAAATGTTGGAGGTTCAGCTCTCAGAAGATGTCTACAAAATTTCTATATTTTTCTTGTATTTTTTTAGTTTTGATTTTAAATGAGCTTCTGAGGAAGTATAGTGAGACTGACTCCTCAGTGAAACACTGAAGAGGGTGTGCGAACAAGAAGGTGATGTTGTCCTTAAGAAAGTTAAGTAATAGTTGTTTTTCCTTCCTTTTTCTAGGTAACCCATTATCTAAAACTCCTTGTAGATGCAGAAGTTCAGAACAATGACTTAGAGAGGTCAGGAAGCTTTTTGTTTGTTTTGGAAAGGCATTAACTTATTCATGCTACACACTTCTACCTAAAGGCTGGTCCTTCAAAGCAGAATTGTTGGACAGCAGTTCAAGTGGTCTTTGAGCCAAAACTGTTTCATATTTTTAATCCGTTGCAAGTTGAGCTCTGCATACTCTGAAATATTTTTTCAGCACATATGTAGTTACGGAGGTAGTTATTAGCTCTCATTAATAATAAAAGACAATGTGTTAATTCTATACTAAATTAATTTCTTTGTGCATGTGTTTTGGAAACCAAATTCCTATTTGGTATGTTGCCTTTAAGACAATTTGCAGTAAAAGTGTTTGTCACTATGTAACTTGATACAGGTTAGCTTTATTTCAACAAAACAAAACAAAAAGTGAGAATAAATTAAAGAACCAGTATGTCATTCCAAACTTGCTTTTCTAATAGTTTTCCACGCAGACTATACAAACACTAGCATAGTCAAAACTGTGACTATGTACCTGTGGATCATGAGTAACTGCCTTGTTGCTCACTGCCATTTAAAAACCAAAACGCTGGTGATGAATCTAGTCGAACATCTTTGCGTTTGATCAAGATGATTCAGCAATTCATAGACCAATTCCAGCCCATTATTTCTATATGTGGCAAATTCACAGGTCCCCTAGGCCAATCTGGAAGGTAATAGTACCGGCAGTTAAAAGTTTGCTCTTTATGGAGTATTTAGGATAATGCTTGTTCCATCGTCATTGGCTGACCTGAATATATGATTGTCCTTAATGTCAGAACATTCCTTCATGCACTCATAGTTACCGCCTCTTCTACTGTTACCTTCTGTGCACTTGAGGTTCTCATGTTGTATCATATTTTCCAAAAAGCAAAGCATGGTTGCTTGCTTTCTTCTGAATGCTCCCAGTTTCTTATTTTTTCCTGAGAATTCGTTAATAAAAAATGAGCCACCTGCAATTGAATCTAATGTTCTAGCTGGTGTGTAACCATTTAAAAATAAAATAGTTATTTTATTTGTTTGGATCTATCCAGCACTGTAGGAATTGATATTTTTGCAACAGTAGATTCTTACTAGCTTATTTTTAATCTCTTTATACTGCTCCAGACAGTTCTGTAATGCTCCCAAGTACCTATGCACCCCAATTTTTCTGCTTTCCGGTTTCCTTTCCTAAATGAATTGCTTTGTTACCTTAAGCAAATTTTATGTTATTGCTTCTAATGAAATTCTACATTTTAGCATCCCACAGTACTGTTACAGTATTTGTTTTTTTTCCCCCAACATCAGATCTTATTTCTCAGGTACACATTAGCATTGTTCATACAGTCTGCCCCATTAGTAATGAAAATACTGATGTGTGTTGAGAGCTAGACATCCCATTCTCATGACACAGCTCTGCTCCTATCCCTACATTCAAATTTCTTAGTTAATCATACAATATTTCTCAGTCAAAAAAACTTTTTAGCTACCCTCAGATAAATCCCTCCCTTGCTAAGCATGCTAATTAACTTGCATTTAATACTTCAGAAAACTTTTTCATAGCTCTGTTCTTTGTGAGTTTTATCAAGTTTATAGTGCTGCTTCTCCATGGGCATGGGATGCATATACACACAGAATGTGAAGACAGTTGTCCAAAATATAACGATTGACTTCACAGATGTCTGAAAGACTGTAATTTCCTCTTACTCAAATCTAATTTGTTCATAGTTGGAGGGTGCTATTGGTGAATATACCTTCTTCCCTGGCCCAATTTCCCTTTTGATTACGTAATTTATGTGTGAAAATATGTGAAGCTTTGCTTTCACTTTTAAAGTGTAATTTTTAATACCGAACTGCTCAAAATTCAAAGTCCAGAATTACACTGAACTATTTGCACCAAAAAAATAGGTTTTGCGACAAAGAGCAGAAGTGCAAATATAAAACCTGTTAGATCCAGGGATATAATAAAATTGTATTGGCCATTAAGAAAAGCACTAGTTCTAGCAGGGGGAGCCTAACATATATCAGGTGTCTTGTAAGCAAGGAGCTGTAGGTTCCAGTTTGACAGAAAGTAATGTGGGAATATTATAGATTAGATCTGTTGTGATCGCAGGGTCTGCCCTAAGCTGGTGTGGACCTCATGATTTAGGAGAAATTTTTTTCCTAGGATATTTGAAAGCTAGGGTCAAAACCAGATAACTATGAAGAAAAAAATGTGCTAAAGGAAAGTCAGCTTGAGTACTCAAAGTTTCTGAGATTTTTCAGTGCAAATTTGAAATTCTACCTTAAAAACTAGAGCATGCTTCATTGATTTTATTCGAGGCTGTTTCTGTCTGTCCATGTATCACTGTTGTGGTTTAATCCCAGGTGGCAGTTAAGCCCTACGCAGCTGCTCACTCAACCTCTCTCTACTGGCAGGTTGGAGGAGAGCACTGGAAGAGTGAAAGTGAGAAAACTCCTGGGCTGAGATAAAGGAAGTTTAACAAATAAAGCAAGAGTCATGTGCGCAAGGAAAGCAAGACAAGGAATTCATTCCCTGCTTCCCATGGGCAGGCAGGTGCCCAGCCATCTCCAGGACAGCGGGGCTCCATCATGTGTAATGGTGATATATAGAAGTCAAACACCATTCTGAACATCCCTCCTCCTTCCTTCTTCTCCCAGCCCCTTTCATTCTGAGCATGACATCCTATGGTATACAATATCTCTTTGGTCAGTTCTGGTTATCTGTCCTGTCTGTGTCCCCTCCCAACCCATTGTGTACCCCCAGGCTTGTCATGGTGTGAGAAGCAGAAAAGGCCTTGGCTCTGTGTAAGCACTGCTCAACAACAATGAATGCATCTCTATATAACAAAAGTGGTTCTATATTATTAACACTGCTTTCAGCACAAATCCAAAACATAGCTATATAGCAGCCACAGTGAAGAAAATTAACCAGAATGATTACCTTTAGTCTTGTAGGGAACCCCACCTGATACATGGAAAATGTTCTATAGGAATTAAACTATGACAGTATTGATATTTACTCTTAAAGGGATAATCCTATGGTAGTACTCTAAGATGTCTGTTGCTTTGCAGATATTTTTTTACCCTCCATAGTTTGCTTCAGTGTCTGACAATGATTCCCCAAAGAAATCAAGCCCTCGCCACAGAGTACTCATGTACAAACTTTCCTGAATGTGGAGACAATAGGTGTAATATTTTGAAGTCTGTCTTTCTGAGTCTCCAGGTTATTGGAGCAGAATTCAATTTCTTTGTATCTGTTTCTTGAGATGCATCAGGAGGTGGTGTCTATTATAATATTTTGAAGAGATGCATCTTCCAATGGTATTGGATAGATGACACTTAAATATCAGAACTTGTAGGAAATACTGTAAAATTGTAAATTATGTTGACTCTTACTACTTTCTATTGCTACAGGTAACAGTCTACCCCAGGCTAAGGCAGTTTGTTGATGGATCAGCTACTGTCAATACTATCTCCAGCGTCTCTTCAAATAGGAAATTATTCAGACTGTAGGAAAAAAAGGACTCGCATGGTCTCCTCTACATCTCATTACAAAAAAGATCTTAAACAACCAGCCCAGAACTTCAGTCTGAAGTTGAGGAACTTAATCATACTGGTTGCAGCATCACTGTGAAGTATTTTTGTAGTGGTTTTGTCTATTTTCTGACTTAGAAATTGTTATGTTTATTAGTTCTTTATCATTTTTTTAAGCGAAGACACTAAAGCTGAGTAAGTACTGGGAAAAAAGTATGTTGAAGGATTAAAATTATGGTTGGTTTTGGCCTGGCCAAAATGTAAATTTTTACTTATCCTTTTGGCTTTTGATGTTAACACTTACTCTGAAGACACTTTTGTTTACAGGAATTAGTGTTCATCAGAATAATATTCAAACACACTTATAAAAATATGTATGAAAGGAATGATGTTTCTTTCAGAACATGCTATTCATGCTGAAATGATCTGCCTCCTGTTTTACAAAGGGTGTTTTTCAGTCAGATAATTGGCAAGCAGAAGCAATGCCGTGTAACTCTTGTGGTTTAGTTACACAGCACAGATAATGAATAAAAAATAGTCAAAGAAATACAGTAAGCCAAGTGAATAGTTTGCAGCAGACCCTTAGGCAGGTATGTTCACAGAAAGTATTTATGGTGAAATAATGAAAGCAATCAGCAAATAGATTGTTCACATATCATTTAACAGAAAAACAAAACAAAACAACACCCAACCCTGAGTTCTTGAAGGATTTTTTTGCCATATATAGTTTATCATGGAAAAAGAAATAAAGGGGTTCTATAGGGAATATAATCACATTTATCTAGACAATAAAGGAGAGGGAATCCAAGGAATGGTCATTGGTTTAAATTGCATAGCCTTTATATCTTTCTTTTTCACAGGCTCTAATCTAGTATGGTCATAAGGTTACACAAACCCTGAAGTCTTTGGCACGTGGGGAATTCTTTTTGCTGGGTGTTTATAATATCACTAGAAGTATAGGTAACTCCTGAAACAACCTGATACAATTTCAGTACAAATATCTAGTAATAGTGCACTTCCAAATCCAGACATAATTGGTTTCAACAGATCTACTTTATATTCATGTTCTGTGTGACATGAAGAATAAGCTACAGACAGATAACCAGTAAAATGANNNNTAAAATGACAAGTGTTTTACAATTTTATTCTATCCCAGGATGTGGATGTGAGTGAACTCAAAGAAAAGGAAAACAGATTTTATTTTTCACCCTTGAATTAATCTCCTGCCCCCTAAACACAGCATTTAGCCTTCCCACTTGAAAAAAACATATTTATAGGAGAAGATGCTCGAAGTAAGCAGTGAGAGATTAATGACTCTTTCACTATTGAAACTAATTTTTAGTTAAACAGGTAACATACAATTCAGGACACTTAGAGCCTGGCACTTAAGAAATTGCAGAAAGAAAAGACTTTCATGGGAATGATGCAGATTTTATGTGTTTGTTACTGATTTTTTTCAAGATTCTAAAAGAGTTTTTGCATCCAATAATTTTAATGTCTATTGTGTGTGCATGTGTATGTATTTAGAGCATATTCCTGCTCAATTTGAAACAAAATTTTTCTGTCCTTAATGTCAAAAATCTCATCCCCAAATTTTATGCAAGATTTCATTTGTTTCCTAGCATGAATTTTCAGCCAAGTTGGCAGGTGTTAAAATATCTTTTTCCCACATGAGGGCATCAGAGTTGTTCCAACATGATATATGGAAGACACCTTATTATGCTATTTAGATTCCTATTTTCAGATTGTTGTACACATAAAAGTGCACACAGAAATCCTCTACAGATATCTTCAGTTCTGCAGTGCAAAAGAATTACGTCAGTATTTCTGACCAACAAAATCTCAACAAATTCTGTTGACAGTACTCACAGGAGTAGAGTGGGGTCCAAAATCAGACCATATCTTTTTGCTCTTTTTCTCCTATCAGCTGCCTCATTGACCATGTAGAAAGTTAGCTATTCCTGAGGGTTGGAATAATGGAGGAGAAAAGGGGAATAGTTCCTTTTTCAGGGTTTTGTTTAGAGTAAGTACTTATTTATAGCCACTAATAGCAATGACTCCTTCTGTGCACACATAGTGCACTACCCACTGTGGGAATGCTAGAAAATAATTGCAAAGGGCCAGATAGAGTACATCCTTGTGAGACTGTGATAAGGTTTCTTCTATTGTTTACCTCAACTCTGTTTCTCAATCCTGGTTTTCATGGTCCTCTTAGCTTTTAAAGTTATCCACTGCCTGTTCTACTTAATCTCCTTGACTTCCTATCCAGCTCAACAAGTATTTTAATTGATCAAG
>VZTU01023251.1:5201-34274 GCA_013400835.1 Zapornia atra
TTTCCGGGGCGGGGGGTGGGGATGGGGGTAAATCCGAAGATTCCAAGGACAAATAGTTCCCTCCCGGGGCTAGGCAGCCTCTCGGCTACGACTAACACTTCTTTCCGCGGTGCCGACGGGAGCGCGGAAGGCGGCAGCTCCCAGCCGCTCTCCTTCCTCCCCCGCAGCGCCGGGGCCGGCGGTAAACGGGAAGGCGGCGCCGGGCCCCGTCGAAACCGGCCGCAGCCGCTTCCCGCGGCTCCGCGCATCCCGAGCCCCACCTGTGCCTGCGGCCCTTCCGCGCCTCTCGCGGCTGAGCCCGCTTCGCGCCCAGCTCTCCGCGGCAGCCGGGGCCCGACCCGCCGAGCCCGCTTTTGCCCTCCCAGACCGTCCCCGCGTGGGGCCGGTGCAGGTGCGTGGGCCCGGTGGGGCCGTTGCCCTGCCCCGGGGCCGCGCAGACACCAGTACTCCGGCGCACCCTTTGCGCGCCCGCGCAGCGCCACGCTACCCGCGGGAGGCCGGGAGCCTCCACCGGGGCAAGCGGGTACGGACGGACCGAGCCCCGCTCCCCGCCGGGGCGGCTTCTCTGCCCGGTGCTTCTTGAAGGGAGAAACGAAAAACAGTTTGGAGAGAAAGAGGAGGCTTTGCCTGCAGGACGGTATCGCTTTTTCTGTGAAGACACTAATAGCAGAAAATGCAGTCGGTAGGTAATTGTGTTACATTATCGGATCGGGCTTTTCTGCTGTGGCTCTCCGGAACTGCCTTTGCAAGTAGAAAACGGTCACGTAAAATGGGGAAATATCAGAAGCCGTGCAAATAAATAGCGCTGCTAGCCTCGCCGGTCTGAGCGCTCCTTGAAGAGCGGAGCGCAGAGCTCCTTTCTGGTTTGTATTAGTGATTATTGCACTGTCATTAAGGAATGCAGGGTTGGAAATATTTGCTTTGGGACTCTAAGCACACGCGGTAAAACGAGAGAGAAGCAAAACCCTAAAGCGTGCGTGCCGCACGGAGCGCGGAATAACGCTCAGCAAACGCTGCGAGTACCCGAGGGCAGGAGAGCCCGGGCGGGGGGAGCCGGCGCTCCCGGCCCCGCGGAGCTGCTCCTGCCTCTCTCCGCTTGAGATCCATCTTGCTTACAGGCTCCTGCTTCCCCGCTCCGTGACACACATGCCTGGCAGCTTGTCATGCAGAGTGGTTGCGTGATGTAATTCTCCAGCATGACATGTTCTCACCTGATGCCAACTGATCACTCTAAAGATGCACACGAAGCTGCAGGCTCTTCTGGCAGCGTTTTCTTGTCCTCTCTCTCTTTCTCTTGCACGCCTGCGTTTTTATCTGACACGCTGGGTGCTGGCAAGACGAGACCGGGGGGTCTCGGAGACACGAGGGCTCGGATCGCCCCGTACCGGGGCCCGCTCGCCCCCGCCGTGTTCCCCGCAGCTGCCCGCTCTGCCTGCAGCCCGGTCCCGGTCTGGGACACCGGCAGGCACGGAAGAGCACGGACAGTTTTCCCCCATTATCAATAAGCACAAACCTTAATATTGCTAGTTACCTCACAGTATAAATATACGTAAACTCAGCTGTGGCATCGCAGTGAAGAGGAATCCCTTCTCAAGGTGTTTTCCTAAAAGAAACGCTCTGATCCCGGGGCTCAAAGGTTATCACGAACAATAAACACTTTCACCCTTACCCTCATTGAGACAATGACAGATGAGCCAATTCGACACTCTTGCCCGCGCTACAGATCTGCTCCTTTGCTTTTTTGAGCATTTTCGTTTTGGTCAGTATGAGGGATCTGTAGCATTTTCCATCTGCCGGGTTTTGCCCCGTGGGTGTCTGGCAGCAGGCGGAAAACGGGGGGTCACGGGCAGACGGAAAGGGTCCGCCTG
The DNA here is from genome assembly GCA_013400835.1 of Zapornia atra. Classification (NCBI taxonomy): domain Eukaryota; kingdom Metazoa; phylum Chordata; class Aves; order Gruiformes; family Rallidae; genus Zapornia; species Zapornia atra. Next base: position 7,070 of record VZTU01023251.1, read on the forward strand.
CCTCTAGCCCCAGCCCCGGCTTCGCTCTTCCCGTAGAGATTCCCTGAGCAGTTCCCTAGTTAAATATTCGCGTAATACTGAGGAAAGGTGTTCCCCGAGAACAGCCAGGTTATCCCATAACCCTTGTGCCGAAACAGTCACATTTATCACAGGCTCGAAGCACCCTTTCGGGCTGGGTGAAAAGGGCTATAAAGCGGGTAACCGGGTGGAGAACTTCCACCTCTGACTCTCGGTGGGATCCCTGCAGCCGGGAATGCGTTCGGCCGCAGTCTGGGTCACCGGGAAGCTTGGGGCACTGCGTGCCACCCGCACCCCCGGGTGATGATCGTACACATTTGAAGCAGCGAGTTCCACAGCAGTTCTGCTGTGCTCAGCCACTTGCCCTCACAGAGCGCGGTACCTGGTCAGCCCGTGGCACCAAGTCCCAGTTCAAAACAAAATGTAAAAACTAAACCCCAAACCCAAAGCGCGCGCACAGCGCCAGGAGCCCGTCGTACGATCGAATCGATAAACGCATTTCGATTCCTGGCTTTGGCGGCAGCAGCCGGGTTCGAGCGGCCGGGCTGTTCGGCGGGAGCTCCGCAGCCGCAGCACCGCACCTCGCAGCCCCCGCTCCGGACCCCCCGCGCTGAACGCGGCGCGCTCGGCGACCAGCCCGGCCCCGAGCAGAGCCCGGGGGAAACGAGAAAGGCGGCAGGCAAGGCCGGAGAGAGTCGGGCTCCCTGCCCTGCCCCCCGCGCCCCGCTCCGCTCGCTCCCTGCGCGGGTCCTGCGCGTTCGCCCGGCGCCGCTCCCGACCCGCGCAGCCCCGGGGAACCGCGGAACCGGGCTCAGCCTCTCACCGGCTGCGGAGCCAGGATCTGCTGGGACAGACACCCAGGCTCAGATTCTTAAATACCAACAGCACACGAACGCCCGGGTCTTAATTTTTACTAGTGTCAAGGAATAAACCCATTGCTCATAAAAGTGAGGGAAGACCGCGCATGTTGATGTGTTGTTATACCGGGGTTTTATATGACAGGTTATAAGATTACTCATGAGGCCAATACAGCACGTTAAAGGGGCTCTCACGTCCTGTTTTCCTCAGCTGTGAAAGTTGGTGAAGTGATAGGATTAGGGGTCACACACGTTCGGGTCCCTTTATCACATGGAGGAATTTCACGGCGGAACACAAGGAAAGCACGAGACCTCGATCAGTCGATCCCGAGCCATCATCATGCACTGGACGGCGCGCACCAGTTTTTACATGTTGTATGACACCCTTTATGCTAGAGATTCTTTCCCCTGCCTTTGTGTGGGAAGAAGGAGTTGCAATCAAAAGTGCTGAGAAAAAGCACGGTTAATTAGTAAAACATGATATTAAAACAAGATGCCTTAATATCGTATTAGGATGCCGCTGTTAAAATGGGAAAAGACTTGTGAAGCTCGCGAGACTCTGAATTTTCAAGCTCAACTCGCCGAAGATGAAGAAAAGCCGCATTTAACATTTGGTGGCGAAAGCCTGACGCATCCCGCTGCCAGAGCAGGCACTGCGCGCTGCAGCGCTGCCGCTAGGCTCGGGTACCGCCGGCTCCATCACCCGGGGCACGGAGGGTGCTAGGGAAGGGGGGGCATCTCTGCCTGCCGCAGGCACGGCTGGGCCAGCCCCGGGCTCTGCCAGCGGGCGAGAGGCGGGCGCACAGCCCGGGCTGGAACTGCCGGCATCTGAACCCTGAAACGGCTCGGGAAGAGGCGGATGACAGCGCGTGTGAAGGGCCAAACGCTGGAAGGATGGAGAGGAGTTCTCAGCGTACCGATTCGTTTCCTTTTGGCAGGTGAAAGACACAGAAAGCGGTTGTTAGTGGTGGCTGAACAGAGTTTTCAGCCCTCGAGACACACAGCAGAAAACATCATGTGTCCACCATGCTCCTAAAATATAATTACCTTGGAAAAAATAGAATTTTAATTTCAATTACAATTGTTCTATGAGAGACAGATGTGAACCGCTAAAATGTTTATAACGTGGCTTAACAGTAAAAAAACAAATATTAATGAAATGTGGTTCGCTGATGGGATTTGATTGGCATGCTGTATTAATTACAGGCCTTTCACCTCTGAAACCGCTATTCTAATCCTGTCAGTGCCCAGGGAAAACAATTTAAAGCCTGTTTATATATTCTAAAATGATATGGAATCATACACGCATATTAAGAAAAAAAAAAAAGGCTGAAATTCAGCCTTGGTTTCACTACAGTGAAATACTTAAAAAGGAGCATCCGCCAACATACACATCCTGGTCACCATCCTACAACCCCAATACACCTAGAAAATTTACAGATGCTACGTGCAAATAATGTCCATCGGATCCATAATTTGGAAAGAAAATTAAAATGGCAACTGAATTTCTCTGGCATGACACAGCAGAGACCTGGAGGTCTCCAGCAGGTGGAGACAAGAACACTGCGTCCTTCATGTAAATAACAGTAATGATAGGAGTAATAATAATAATTGTAATAATAACAAAGACAACAACAAGACGAAGGGCAGCTGATTTCAGTGTTGCTAAGCCAAGGTGTTCAAAATCCACCACTGAGTTTTAAAAATATCCCAAGAGCAGTTTGAGAGGACGGGATCTTAAACTGCCCTTTGTTTTTACTGCCAGTGGCGGAAGCAGAGGGCACCTTCTGGTCACATTTGTAAGTTTTTCTTTGCAGCCGGGAGAAGGAAGAACTTTCATACCCTCAGAGGTGAAGCTTTGTTTGGGATGTGCCTGGACCCAGGGAAAAGACAAACTTCTCTCCACCGAGCAGCCCATGAGGATTCGGTACCGACCGAGAGAGGAGGCAGGACCAACGTTAACACCTGCATTCCCAGGGCAGCTTCTGCTTGCACACACCAGAGCGCTCCTGGCTTTAGCAGGGACTCTGTCCCCATCCAGCCCCTGGCACCTCCTGTCCCTGAGCACCCACGAGCAGGGAGATGCCCGGGCCCTTCTGCGCCAGGTTAGAGCACGTGCTGCTCTGCTGGGATCCATCCGGCACCCACATCTGGCTGAGCACCCGAGGAGACAGCTGAAGGACACTACTAAGGGGAGAGTGCTTTAACCCTTTCCTTAAGTTGAGATGGAAATAAAGATAGGATAAGCCTTTTATTTAGAGCTCAGAGACCTTAAGTGCAAAAAAGCTCTTTGGCCCTTAAGCTTCCACCAAGCTGAGGTTGGGGCACCCTCTGCACAAGAAAACAGCAGCACGAACCACCAGCACTGCCCACCAGTGATGCTCACCAGCAATGCTCATGCTGGGATGAAAGGCAGCACAATCAGCCTAAATCCTGCAGTAACCCACTCCTCAAGACCTCAGCCCTCTCTCAACTTGTACTGGGCATGGCATCCTGTAGGACAGAGACCCTCACAGCTCACATTGAGGGAGCAAACTGTCCAGCAGCTGTCTGTTGAGAAATCCTGCATGGGACCTAGAGAGATCAGCACAATCTGTGGGCTGGTTAGGGTAAATGAAGATAATTAGTTTGCAAATAAGAAGGGTGTGTTTTCCTCTTTAGTGGAAACACTAACATGTAAAGCACTGTAAGGTAGTAAGCAACCAAGCCCCTGTGTCAGAATGGAAGTGGGAATAAACCCCCACAAATGTAATGGGGTAATATTTTGAACTGCAAACCCAAATTTAGTCTATTCTACATGTGCTATGGCAGGGCATTTTATGTGATTTGGAAACAACTCCACTAGCACATTAAAGTTTATTGGCCTTGAAAAAATGGATGCATCACTGATGATAGAAGACTTGGTGTTATACTGTCGATGCATATTTTATTTGATCTCTCTCTTAAATACAACTCAGACCTTTGGACTCCATACAGAGTTGGACTTTATCCTTTTCCTGTAATTATTTGGTGTCTTGTTAACATTTTATGAGCATGTCTGTTTAAATAAACTTATTTGATGTGCATTTATTTTGTCTGTAGCCTGCTGCATAGGATGGATGTGCTTTTCTCTTTGTCTTTTAAAAGAAATCAAAATAAAGCTGAACAATGGAACTGTGAGGGGAATAAATTTAAATACAGTGTTTGTTTCATTTAACAACCATAGAATACAGTTGAAACCAAATAGACCTGACAACATTATTTATGAGGATTTAATATTTATATGCTAAGTGTAGAACATTTGGATAATTACAATTGTAAAGCATCGGTTGGTTTGCCAGTCGTGTTGACTGACTTCTCTTTGAGCACTATGGGCATGGCTTCTTTGCAGTGATGGGCTGTAAAAAAGGCTGGAGTTTTAGAGGGCTTTTTGAAACCACCGTTCTACTCGGTGTTTGCCTTCTGAATACTGTTAGAGAAACAGAGCATCTTCAGAATTTCTACCTGTTTGCATGAAAAGATCTTACTTATCCATTCCCATCTCTGCACTGATCTCTGTGCAGAGAAGAGGCAGGGAGGAGAGTGGGACACAGCCAGCCCTCCCCAACCACCTGCCTCAGCCTTCCCCAGGGAATCTGTGAAGGGACAGCACATGTGCATCCTCCCTCTGCCGTACTCCTCCTCTCCCAGAACCCTGCAACCAAAGGGCCCAACGCATCCACCCGAATGCTGCTTTCATACTTCACTGGGCTGTGTAGAGCACGCACTCTCTCCAGCTCCTCAAACAGCCTGGTTCATCGCTTTTAGACGTGTCAGTACCCCTGGTCATATATATTTCATACACTGATGGTGTGGAGGGTATGGTGTTAGAGTTAAGACGTCTGCCCACCTCTGCCCTCAGATGTTAAAGAAATAGTTTCTTTGAATCACAGGGAGGGTTCAACACTATCTCCTTTGTCCTTTGCTATTTCAGCTCTAAAACTGGTACCTTAAGCAAACTGCTGTGGTTGCTTGGAGGCATGTAGGTGCTGGGGGTCTCTGCCCTGTGCTGCTACCTTCCTGTTCCCCAGGCTCAGACAAGTCCCGCCTGGCACAAGGGCATCAATTCATGTAGCAACTACCCTGCACCAAAAACAGATGCTTTTGTGAGTGCTTGAGGGTTCTCCACAGGCTTTCCATCTCTCCTGGTAAGTAACGTTTGCTTTTCACAAGCATGGAGATGCTTTGGTGTAAGCAAAGCTGCACGTTTTGCCTTGGGCCAAACGTTACCACTCCAACATCTTTCTTAATGAAGTAGCTGACTGTCAGTGTGGACATGACCTTTCATTTTGATGTAACAGGTACTGATGTACAGTTTACTCTGTGCAGAAAGCAAATTTCCTCTGTTTTTCTAGCAATTATAATCCCTTCTCCTCACAGACTGCTCCTGCTGCATTGTAGCAGAAAGAAGCAAAAGAATAGGGGTGACAATTCCTGGAGCTCAGTCCTACTTTTCCTGCTTTTCAGCCTTTCTGCTCGCTGTATCATGGGCTCCTCCTGGGCTCCGGCCCCACATTTTCATGTGGTCAGCACACTAAAACAACAGTGCTGTCAAGAAGGTACAGGCAAATAAAATGCTATGAGGTTGAAGAAGATTATCAGACATCATAAAATGTGAGAAAAAGGAGAGGTGACTGTGGGGCATAAGTCTGCCTGTGAGCATCTTCACCCATGAAAGCAGCACTGGGAGTTTTCAGATGCATGTGCCTTCTGCAGCAGGGTGAGTCCTCAGCCCACGGAGGGACAGTGCTGCACTACAGTCCATCGCCCTCAGCGAGTTCAAACTGGAGGTCCCCACAGCAAGCTCGAGCAAACCCCCTACAGAGGATGCATTTTGCCTTCCACGTGCGCCCTGCTGTGGCAGCTGAGAAAGTGGCTTCCCCAGGGGGGCTGTGGGACAGTGGATGATGGCATTGATGCTGCACCGACTCTCCGAGTCTGCTTCCTATGCCTGTCACATCAGGAGTGCATGAGTGCATGAGGGCTGAGGGTGACTGATGCCCAGCTGAGTAACTACCCAGGGCTCACTGAAGGGGAACAAATAGTTCAAAACCCCATCGCCACCCTCACAGATTACTCTCCTCATCTCTCACTTCCCAGGAAAACAGTATAACTACCCTCTTTCTCCCCCCTGCACAGTTTGTCCCTCAGGTTAAACCTCCTCCAGGTCTTTGCTGTTCCGTAAGTCACTGTTTCCACTGGGTATCACGCTGGCAGAGCTACAGGTAAGCTACATGTAACTGTTCCCTACATCCCTCCCAAAGCATCCGAACTAAAGGAGAGATTTTTTCCTAACTGGGTCGAATGGAGAGCTAAACCTGCACCGTGGGAGAAACGCTCCAACTCTCAAATCTTTCTTTTCTCCCTGAGCTCCATCTACTGATGCCGCAGCAGATTGCACGTAGCTGCAGAGCTGAGCCACACACACCAGGCATGCTGCTTCCACCAATAATCATCTTAAGGTTAATTCTTCACGAGATTAGAAAAAACCTGCTATCAAGCGAAAGACAAGGGCTTGTGTTTGTTTACCCCGCGGGGTTTTCACATCAGAAGTGTGAAGTGAATTACAGGGTACAATAACCCAGAGGAAAGTTAGCTGCTTCTTGGTGAAAAGCATTTTGGAACCAGTTCAATAACCCACCGTGAGACCACACATCAGAATCGTATTTATTTAGGGAGCTAATTGAAATGGAGCCTGTAAGGAGGAGCCGACATCAGAGGCAAGATGCAGTTAAGATCTGAGAACAGGCGGTGTTTGTGGGCAGAAACAGCAAAGAATGTGTATGGGGCCAAACCTGGTATCCCTCACCCAGGCAGAGCTCCCACTGAATGGGATGGGCTGCAGTCACGCGGTGGTTCTGCCAGGGAAAGGCTTGTTAGCTCAAGCCTCTGGGTAATTTTCATGGGCTGAGATGCAGGTCTGCTTTCACAAGTGCTGGCACTCTGTCTGCTCTTGGCTCTGCTGAAGCCCTTCTCCATTTTGCTGAGCAGGGAGGCGTGCTGCTGTGCCTGCGGAGCAGAGGGGTGACAGCATTTCATGTCTGCTCTGCTGGTGTTGGCTGTTTATCGTTTTCCTCAGTCTGTACCACGGGATGCTCTAAGCTTGTCTTACCAAGTGAAAAGTAGGAAGTGATGTGATTGGAAAAGCCTATAGTCATTTAAACATGGACAAGCATTTTGGGGCAAAACGCTGAAATCCTCATTCAGAAAAAAGCTTCAAAATCTGGCTCTGAAAACCCACCCAGGTACTTAAACCCCTTCAGATCAATAAAGGATGGTTGAGTTTGCCTCCTGTTCTTGCAGTACCACGAGTCTCACTGTCAGCTCTTGGCTGTGAGCGCCAGGACTAGAATCCCACATTGAAAGCCAGCGCTGGAAGCCCCACAGAGCCCAGGGGCTCCTGGAGCTGGGCCTGCAAAGGCAGCGCTGAGCCCCGGGACTCTGGCAACGGAGCCCCAATAGTGGGTTACAGCCACTCCTTGGGGAAAGGCTGAGCTAACCTGCTGTGGGACCACAAACAGCTCTGGTTTTGCCTTTCATTTTAGCTTCAGAACTGCATTTTGAGTCCTGATATTTTGCAGAATTTGGTTAGGAAAACCATAGCTGTAACTGAGGAATGGGCTTCAAGGAGCAGCAGACATCATCAACCACTTCCCTGCACTGCCATGCCCTCCTCCTGGCACTGGGCATATACTCCAAGGTAAAACTTGCTCTACTTATGTTAAACTGATAGTGTTAGTAGCAAAGTCTTTTCCCTTTTGGTTTAAATGAATCCTTGCCACTTAAGTTCATGTTTATTTTTATAATATGGACTCTCTGTCGTTTATTGCTCCCAAAGGGACTCCAAATACCATGATGGTTATGAGTGAACCTGGGAATATACTTCTGAATTGCTTGTGATTTATCCTGTTTCTGATGCACATAATAACACAGCTCTTCCAAAGCCTGCTCAAGGCTTTTAATTATTAATTTCTGTACTTTGTGTGGCACCATGTGACAGTTATTGCTGCTGTGGGTGGGAATTACTGTGTCTGTGCTTTCTGGTAAAGGCACTGTCATTGGGAATTTCATATTTCAGGCTAAGTGCTGAATGGCTTTGGAACAGCTTGAACCTGTCCCCAGCAAGGGAACAAAAGTCATTTAAAGCTGGACCCTTCCCAGCATCAGGAGGCTGAGGCGTGCAGAGCTCTGGGAAGGTTGAGACCAACAGAACCGTGGAGATACACGGTGGGAGCAGAAGGGCAGCTTGCTCTGTGAACATGCAGCTCACCTTCCCAGTTGCCCCAGGCATCGCTATGCCTCTTACTAAAGATAATACAAGATTGGGATGACTCCACATAAAAGCAAATTTTTATTCCTCAGTGCCAGCTGCCAGCAGCTCTAACCCCACGTAACTCCTTGGAAAAGCCAGCAGATCCAAGCAGGGGAAGAGTCTGGGGGTTTCAGTGTGCCCATCTGCTCTGGTCCAGCAGACCCTCCATGCCCTCTGAGGGCACTGTGCAGCACTGCATGGGCTGTGCACACTGGGAAGCACTGGTTCTCCCCAGCTGCACAGGACACGCTTTGTTGCATGTCCGTGTTGCCCTGTGCAGTGAAACGGGTCCGTGGGGTTGTCCTGCTCCATGCTCCCCTCTCTTGCACCCAGCTCTTCTCAGGAGAGGTGGAGATTTCACCACCCCAGACACGCATCTCACCAGGCCCTGGACGTGGGCTGGACCCTTACACCGAGGATGCTGCACGCTGGGCCCATGCAGAGGACCTTCATCAGCGACCAGAGGAGCCCTCCCTCCCCCCTTCCTCCTCAGTTACTAAATCTGTTTAAACCAGGGGAGAGGGGTGAGGAAGTGAGACCTTTTGGAGAAGCCACATAGATGTTTGTTTTCCTTGGGGGTTTATATCAACATTGGTCTTGACATTTTGCCTCTTATTATGTGTGGCTCTTTAAAGGGTGAGATAATATTTTCTTTTGCTTGAGAAAAGGACAAAGTTCAGACAAAGCGCTCAACCCAAAATCATTTTCTTCTTTCCCAACAGTTTACACATTGTCTACACTATGGCTCTGCGTAAAGCACCACTCTGCAAACAAAGGGAGACTGGCAGGGAGACACGGCTGCTCCAGGCCCTCCCAGCCCACACGGACCCAGGCTCAGCACCGCTCCGCAGGCAGAGGCACAGGCAAACCCGATGCGCTGGCTTCCAGGGGCTGCCTGGAAGAGGTTTCATAATCAGTAAAAGCACTTTGAAGTCTGAAAACACAACTCTTCCCTCTGCCAATCTGATCTCCCTTCTCCTGGCAAAAGCCCATTTCCAGCACGGGCTGTTTCTTGTGTCCCCACAGGGCTGATCCCATCCCTGGCCAACATGTTTAGCAGCAACTGGGGCAGCAACTTTCCTGCACGCTGCCCAGAAAGAGCCTCCTCTGCCTCTTTCAGCTGCAGCCTCGAGCTGCATGGGTCCGGAGGGGAAGCACCAGGAGGGACAGGGAAGACTAAGATGTGGGAAAATGACTCGCTTCAGAAAGCTGCCAGCTTTTGGATAACTTCTGGTGGTTGCAAGTGACCAGTCGATAGTGCAGCCTGTCACAGCTCCACAGCCCCCTGAGGCCCAGCCTGGGGTCTGACAGAGCAGGATGGAGAGTGCAGACTGAGGGTCGCTCCCTCTGCACTGTACAAGTGAGGAGGGAAGGAAATGGGGGGACCAAAGTTAATTTGGTAGAGGAATCCATAAGAAAAAGATGCAAAGTGCCAAAGCCAGAGGAAAGTGAGCCAGGGAAGAAAGCTGCTGCTGGGCTCAGTGCTGCTGGTCATGGTCAGGACACAAAGACCGACTGCTAACCCCTACACCTAAATGTCAGACCTCCAAGCTGCTGGCCTAGCTCTCCTCCCTGCTTTGCTGATGATGCTGTTGCACAACAAGGGGCTCCTCAGGAGGAGGGGTGAGATGTTTTCCTAGCTGGCACTGAACGGTGTGGGCAGAGCAGAGGTACCACAGCTGCAAGAACCATCTTGCTGCAGCTCCAGCTGGAGATCAGGTGGGGAATGGCTCATGGCAAAGGACTTGGGGTGTCACACGGGTCTGTGGGAGGGGTGCAGGGAGGATACTGGGCCAGGGTGATTAACGATGCAGATGGGAAATCAAAGGTGAATGCCCATCCCTGCTGTAACTTCCCGCATCGCCTGCAGCACACGTATCCATCAGGGCACACTGCCTCTCACAGGCTGGAAACCTGGATAACACCCTTTCGTGACACACTTCCTAGGTTTTTAGTGGCACTGCATCTTCTAATCCTATCTGGAGCTGAAAAGTGCTAATGTTTGGGTAAATAAAATATTTTCTGCTTTGAAAAGCCAGGATTGCTTCTTTTGAGTGTAAAGTTGTAGTTCCTGTTTGAATTAGATGAGGCTAGCCACTTCTACTGCCCTTGGTAGAAGGATTCTATTTTGTGAAAGATGCTGGAATTTGGGTTTGATTACATTTAGTAGAAAGTCAAATATAATCCCTAAATTGTAACATCCTGCTTGCTATAGATACAGAGCACTGTGTTATAAACAGAATACATCACTTGTTTGCAGAATTCAGTTACCCCAATATTTAATTGTAACCTAATAAATCTGCATACCATGAAATCAAGTGAAAACAGACTCAAATAATAATCTGCAAACCTCTGGTAGTAAAAGGGGATTTTTCTGCACTTCTCCTTCAGACATGTTTTTTTTATCCAGTGTTCCCTCTAGGAATGCACTGCACAGACACACAGTCTTCAAGCAACACAAGCCCATAAAACACATATCGGCAGAAAGTCAGCGAATGTTTTACAGAGTCACATAATCAGTTCTGATATGAAAGAAACACGGTGGGGTCGCCCTGCCTGGTTTGCTCACTGTGATGTAACCTACCCAAGTGACTGCGAAGTGCACGACACATTCCCATTACCTCAAAACAGCTGTTCAAATGCTGTAGGACATGCAGCAGACCCCTGACCCACAGATGAAGAGGGAATGAATGCAAATCATAATTCCCCAATTATTTGGGGGTGAAATGTGACACTGGAGTTAGTGCTCACCCATCAGGTTAACAAGTTAGCTGAAACTTTATCTTTCTGTACTTAAATCACTGGGAAATCATCTTGGTGCCCCGATTGAAGAGATATCGATCACCCCTTGTTTACAGAGGGGCTGCAGGGGTCGGGCGCTGCTCCCCCCGGGCACCGCAGCACTGCTGGGCTGCAACCGTCCTGGGCAGGGCCCTGGCTGCCCTCACCCTCCTGTCGCTGCTGCCCACGCTCTGCAACTGGGAAGCATTGCGGTTTCTGTCTCACACGTGTGGGAGCTGGTGTGAGCGCAGCGGCACAGCTCTGGTCTAAGCGGTCGTGTTTATCTACAGACAACAAGAGGAGCTTGCTGCAAAATGTGAAGCTATGAGAAGCTCAGGACCCTCCCCATCTCCAACACCTCCATGCCCCTGGTGCGGGGTCCCCAGCCTCGCTGCAGAGCAGGCAGGCGGGACGGGGAGCACCCAGCCCCACCACAGCCCCGCTGGTGCCAGCACCCGAGGGACACCGGCCCCCGCCTGTCCCACCGCACACAGCCGCACCGCAGCTCCGGATAGAATGGCACCATGCAGACAAGGATCACGAGCACACCCCAGCACAGCAGAGCAAACCTCTCCTCCCCTGGTAACTGCACAGTGATTTAAGGGCCTGGATACAGCAGTGATGGTATTCCAGGGAATGCTGGTGCTTCTCTAACAGCTCATGGTAAATATGGTGTATGTTGTCGGGGTAAGATTTATCCTTTCCTTTCATTCTACCAGCTGTCAAATGTGTTTGATTTTTCTCAAGCTTTGAGTGTAGCAGGAATTTAGCCAATAAGTACAACTGATGATGATTTTCACTTCAGTTTCAAGCATCTGCCATTCATAACGAAGCCTGATTAAAAATGTAAGAAGAGTATTTTTAGTTTCAGAATGTGGCAGAGCCTCGCTGCAAAACATGGTGCGAGGCATGAATAATTAACTTAAAGAACCCAAGGTAGATCAACCTGCATAAAGCAAATGAGTGAATCCTCCCCGGATGCTGCTTTTGCTGTGACATCTCCTGCGTGCAGAGCACAGCGCAGCAGCCGTGGCTCCTGTGCAGCACTCAGCTCTTCAGCTCTCACTGACATTTCCGCGCTGTTCTTGTGTCCCACTGACAGCGTGTTCGGAGTCAGCAACTCCCCACCCTGTGAACAACTTCAGCCTGGCCTCAGAGCCCGTGAATCCCTCAGGAAGTGTGAGAGTGGCTCTCCAGGCGGTGGCCAGAGCAGGACAGGGCTGTTGGAATTGAGTGTTTCATCTCCGGCAGGGCCCGGTGCCGCCCTCCCTGGGGCGCTGGGCCTGCAGCAATGCAGCTCCCTGCCAGCCGCAGCGGGCACACAGACCCGCCTGTGCCCAGCAGGGCCTGCCCAAGCCCCGACAGCGTCCCCCAGCAGCAGTGCAGGGCCCACAGATGGACCCCAGCTCATGGCACTGCTGCAGCCCCTCTGCCTCCTCTGGTGTTTGCACAGGGTGGGTGTTAAGCAGAGCTCTTCCCCAGGTCCTGCAGCAGGTGGGAAGCCTGGCGAAGAGCGAGGCCTCGCTCCGTTACTCACTGTGCCGCGGGCCGGTGGGCGATCCCAGAAGCAGGACCTGGGAGATGCTGGGAGAAGGTGGGGGAAGGTGCTGTGGCTTCGGGCCCCAACTCTGTCAGGGGTTGCTCTCGTGCCTGTCACCCTGCTAACGCCCGAATCCACAGTGTGTGGCTATGTAAACTCCAGCATCGGTAGTTTCGGTAGCACTCGCGGTCCAAAGCCACCTCCGGCTTCTGGGAAGGAATTGAAATTGACAGGCCTGAATCGCCTGATAATACATTTATCAGGATGTTAATGATCATCAGCTTCTCTGTGTACTACTTGGCAAAATCACTACAGGTCTTCCTATTAGCTGGAACTGCTACCCATTTAGGACTTGCTTTGAAATTTTATCTTTCCATCTTGTTTTCTGTTTCCTCCTTTTTTTTTCTTTTTTCAGAGCCCTCATCTGTTTGCCAGCATTCTCTGATCAACATCTCTCATGTGTTTCCTATTAAGGCTATGATGTGTCTAGCCATTTTACTTCTCCTGCCCTTTTAAGTGGTGTCAGTCTTTTTGCTTTGCTACTAGTTGCCTTTTATCTCTGCAGTCTCCAATTCTCAGCGCACATCATTACCTAACTCTTGAACTATCTTTTTCTTACTCCCTGTGACAAACCTCAGAGGCCTGTGGCAAGCCCTGGCCAGGATGTAGCTAACGATGCCTGATGGGCTGTCAGGAGAGGTGGCTTTCTGTGAAAAGCCAGGAACTCCCTGCTTTTGGCTGTGGGTATCTGCTGGGTGTCTCTGGCATCAGGCTTCATCTGAGTACAGGATGCTCTGCCAAACCCGACCACATTTCTGTAGGGACACAGCACAGAAACTGACTGTGCCTGTCCCAGGTGCCAGACCCTGTGGTCGGTTCTGGGGTGTCAGGGTCTGCTCCATTGCGTTGCAGGACAGCATGCACGGCTGGCTGGGGAGCCTGAGACACACCTCAAGGCTGGTGCTGGAGCCTCTGGAGATTCAAAGACCTTGCTTAAAAGGAAAACCCCATCAAATGTTACCCTGTATTAATTCCTGGTGGCCTTGGGAGCTCTCTTTGCTTGTGACAATTTGCTTGAGGTCTCTATTTTGGGTAGTGTCTGCGCTTTCACGATTGTTTTTCTTCCAGGCTTTTCTCTCCCTAGCTGCTTTCCTTCATGGAGCACTGCGTATGGTCACCTTGATGTCTGGATTGTTCATCTGTATTTTATGCTGCATTTAATTCAGAAGTGGATGTCACTAATGATCTACAGACACCACCGCAGAGCACCACACAACCTCAAGCTGTAACTAACTATGGATAGTGGTATCCTACACCGTTACTAAGAATAGCTTCTAAATATACAACCAAACCCAGGGCTCCAGAGTGTCCCCCATCTCACATGACTGGTGTCTTTCCATTCTAGCTGCCACGGCCCTTCTAGCAGCATGAGGCTCTGCCAGGGTCCATCCCTGAGCCTGTGGAGGACTGATCCAGGAGGAAGGGATCCAGCTGGTATCTGCACAAACAGAATTATTACAGGGAATGCTCATGGGCCGCGGACATACATAGGACACACGTTACCCAGCACTGCCTCTGCAAGCCCATGGGACAGACTTGCTGGGGAAATGGGACACTGGCATTGCCTGACTCCTAAAGCAACGTGTGGGCACCCACTGGGGCTGGCAGGGCGCACAGCAGAGCGCAGGGCTGCTGGCGACGCACACGAGGGCATCGGCCGGCTGCCCAAAGCAGGGTGAGGCTCAGGGCTGCTGCTCAGAGTTCTCAGCAGCTTTCACTGTGCCCTTTGAGCAGGCACTGCAGGTCGAGCAGCATGGTCTCCTGAATGGGACGGGTCAGTGCCAGGGCACAGCCACCCCGGTGTAGTACCTGTCCTCCCCGCACCTCTCTCAGCGCTGGGTTTGCCCCACCCTGACCCTCTCAACACCTGTCACTGCAGGGATCTCCACTTCCCCATTGCTGAGGAGCATGCCTGTGGTGCAGGGGAGGCTTTGGGCCCACCACCATGGGGGTTCCCTCACTCCCGCGCGCTGCGACGCTGCTGGGGGGCTGGTGGCAAAGACCAGAGGCCCAATAAGACAGTAAAATCAAATATGATGTCACCAATCCAATGGCATGCATACAGTACGGTTCCCTGTCCAAGTAAAACTTCTCTGGATCAGAAGAAATAAAATCTCTGCTTCTCCCTGCGTCAAATTTTCCCTGTGAAAAACATGAATCAAGGAAAAAACCCTCCTGTGAAAGTTTCTCGAAAGGTGTGTAAAATAAAAGAGCCAGAACACACCTGATCTGTATGACTTGCCTGTAAAGTCTTAATCTATCCTGGGCTGGTTTATAGCAAAGATCCTGGATAGCCCTTAGAATCAGATAGGATTCAGTCTTCTTTTTTTAAATTCAAAAAGGTTAGTGTAATTTCAGCACCCCCATGGAGGGGAGGGGGCTCCTGGGCCCGTCTGTGTGCCAGCACCCCCACTTCAGCAGCCCCTGAAACCTCCTTGCAGACACCCAGAGCAGCAGGACCACGCTCAGCTGCCTGCACCTTCCAGAGAACTCGCCCAGCTCGTGCCTGAGGGTTCACAGGCACTGAGGGGGGAACCAGAGAAGAAGCACAGAGCTGCTTTCGCTCCAGCTGGAAGAAAATCCCATTTCTCCTTGGAACAAACCAAAGCTTTCTGGTTTTGGAAGAATTAGAGGGAGTGAAGCGGCAGGCAGCGTGTTGTCCCTCGCATAGCTCTGCCTTGTGTGGGCAAGTGCTCTTGCTTGTGCCACACACCTGGGTGTGCAAAGCCTCTGGCATGTCTCACAAAACTCCCCAGGAAGGGCTGCACAGTGACACCAGCCACAAGAAATCACAGGACAGTCCTCATTTTTCACGTGCAAATTGAGTGATAATGGGTTCAAGAATTCAGCCCTGTAGACTGAACCAGAAAGGTGTTCCAGCTCAGTTTTCCAGGGGGTATGAAAAGGATTTCCTGCAGCATGGTTCCTTCAACTCACTTTTCATAAGCTAGTTTTCAACAACATCACCCAAAAGCCATTAGTTTCATTGTGTGCATCATGCAGTGTTATTTAGTAGGTCAGGAGGAAAATCTAAATGGATGGCGCTTTAAATCACAAGATGGTGGAGGTGGTTAATGAAAAAATACTCGAAAACATTGGCAACCTTATTTTGGGCTTGAAGTGGGTTCTGTAACTGATGGGCAAACGGCTCGGAGAAACACCGAGACCTGTCAGAAGCAGCAGGTTGAAAATGCATCCAGGAAACCAAGCTGCTGCCCAGCACTCAGAGGACAGTGTGTGCTTCCCAGGCGCTGTGCACCTCCACAATTAGTTATTTCCTCTTGGTATCTGCAGCATGGGGACAATTAATTACATGACATGAATGTTCTATATAAGCATGACACCGAAACACATTTTTTCTTGTCACAACCTGAAAGGTGTGAGAGCACAATGGGCTGCCTCCAGGTTTGCTGCAGCTGGCCCAGTGGGGGCAAACCTGCCCCCCCACTTCTGTCCTGAGCTGCAGAGCCATGAGGAAGGAAGAGGAAACTGTCTCGAGCTCGGGGTTTTCAGCCATAGCTCATAACCCACCGGCACCCTGCTCAGGGTTCCCAGCCTCACACCCAGGCTGGGTGATGGTTCCCACCACCCAACAAGAAACGGGCAAGGGGTTTCTTGCAGCCGAGCTTCAGGGATGTACTCTAGCCACCAGCGTACCCAGAGCCTGGCAAACGACCTCAGCGACAGCTTAGCAGCCTCCTGACACCACCATAGCCTCACGACTGACGCAGCACACAGATACAGCACCCAGCACGCTGTCATGGGGGCTCAGGATCAGAGCTCGTACCCCCACACCTTGGTCCCTCACCCAGCATGTGCAGCAAAGGCAGAGCAGGGCCGTGACACGGAGCAGACGATCGCACACGTGCAGCCAGCCCTGCCACACATGCACGAGGGACTCTCATCACCACAGAAGTCCTATCAGTGTCAGCAAGACAGCTCAGGAGGAGAGGTAACTAGCAGGAAGGAGAGAACACAGGAAGGATTTAATGGGGAGATGGAGAAGATTTAGTTGTTTGGTACATTGGAGGCTACTTATTGAGATGTCTGTGGAGAGATCAGTGCTTGTGACGCGTTCATGTGCATGGCATGCAAGAGGGGTGAGTCTGGTTTGTATAAGCATTCCCCAACATCACCACGTCTTATCTGATTCCTGTGGCTCAGAGCTCAGGCTGGAAATCTAATGGGAGTCAACTGCTTTCCAAGATGGTTGATAATTCCTAATTATTCCAGGTTGGAAGCATGTCAACAGCTAGAGCAGAGATGCTTCAGTATACGTTAATTCCTGGCCAGATTCAGACTGTTCCTCTGTTGTTGCAGCTCAGGGCACAGGAGGAAGGACAGAGACAATTAAGCTGTAGAAAAGCTACTCAGTACAACAGGCAGTAACGAGGATCAGGGTGTGACAGGCAGCCAGGACTGCAAAAGCTTTGGGCTGCCCCTCTGCTGCTTCCCACCCTGCCCAGGACAGCTCAGGACCACAGGGGTCCCTCTGACGGGGGTGGGAGGCTCACGAAAACACAGTCTACTGCCACGCACGTGGCTGCAGGATGTTCTCAGTCTTCAAGTATGATTCCCTTCTGAGGCTGGAGAGAAAGATCAGCTTTGTTTGTCCACAGCTTGTCTTGCCAGACTGCGGAGCGGCTCGCACCTTTAAATGGTTTGGCTGGAGCTGCCCCAGCCTGTCTGAAGTGTGCCCTTCAGCCAGCCCAGACCTCATTAGGGTCTGACCTTGGGGCTGGGGAGAGGGGAAATGCACAAAGTCACAGGAACAACAGGGAATAAAAGAGCAACACCCCACCCCACCCCCTTTTTTCTGCCTTGGGCGCCCTGATGATGCAGCCTCAAATGAGGATGTGCAGCCAGTGCATGGGTACGAGGACGGGGTTACTGCCCGAGCCCCGAAAGCCAAGCTGCATGCTCTGTGCTTCCCTGGGCCTTTGCCCGGTGAGCCGTGTCCCAGGCAGCAGGGCTGCACTCACTGAAATTCCAGCTTTTTTCTTGTTCCTCCCCATCTCCCCCCTGCACACAGAGTTTGCATGCCAGGGGACAAGCTCTCCGCTTGCTCGCTCCTGTCTGCAAACCAAACCCTCAGAGATCAAACGACTTGTGCCAGTGCACCATGACATCTAGTGAACTAATTGCTGCAGGAGCAGGTGGTGTTTTGGATTTTAGTCTGGAAAATACACATATGTGTATGTTTTGCTGTGGTAAAACACGCCTACTGGCATCTCCTTTCCAGCAAGCCATGGTGGAAGGATCTGTAGGACACCAGTGTTCCGTGCGGGGCAGTATGCATGCCCTGATGCAGACAACACACACTTTAGAAATGGATATTACATGCTATCAAAATAACAGACACTTTTGTAGCCAAGAAAGAATCGTTTTAGTCAGTTACAGTGGGCCAAATCCCTCTGCTGCCTGGGCATTTGGGTTCTGATGATACCGGTGAATCCGTCTGAAATCTGAACACACAGCCTAGTTGTGGGATGCTAAACCCAGACTGAGAGATGCATTGCAATAAGATGAGAAGGAAATTACTATGGCATTGAGGACTGCAGGGTTTTGTGTCGTAAACATGCTTTAGAAACCAAACTTTGCTTATCTTATCCATATTAGAAACCTATTTTAAAAAGTTATATTAAATAGTTGAGTCAGGCAGAATTTGGCCTGGAATCTGGATGTCACACCTGAGGCTTTTAAAATCAAAGGAACAGATACAGTAAAATAAAAGCAGCCTTTTTAAATGGAGGAACAGTACACCAAGGAATTTTCTGTTGGGTTCCTTCGTGCTCAGGAGCAGAACTTGAGACGATCCTGTGCAGGTCCAGATGCTGCCTGAGCAGTGTCCCAGCATGCTTCAGACGCGGTCTGAGGGGATCATACATGTGTTTTGAATGTTTTGGGCATTTCTTTAGCGTGTGCACAGTATTTGCACTACTAAACCACAGCTTCCTTCTTTGGGGAAAATATGAAGGGTCAGAGGAATATCTAATCAACACAAGCAGAGAACAGCGAGACGCGTTCCGCACCCCGCGGGACCCAGCGGAGCGCTGCAGCACCGGAGGGCGCAGGCTGGGCAGCGGCTCTGGGGGCTGCATGGCTGCGGCTCTGGGGGCTGCATGGCTGCGGCTCTGGGGGCTGCATGGCTGCGGCTCTGGGGGCTGCGTGGCTGCGGCTCTGGGGGCTGCGTGGCTGCGGCTCTGGGGGCTGCGTGGCTGCGGCTCTGGGGGCTGCATGGCTGCCGAGAGCTGCTCGGCGCCGTCCCCACCTCGCTGCGGCTTCTCGGCTCCACTCAGCACTGACACGCGGCTAGAAACAGACCATTTCCACGGCCCTCAACGCCGTGTGGGACCACCCCGCAGCCCCCATGAGCGCAGAGGCGACCCTGCAAACCGCCCTGTCTCAGGAGGATGCGGATGTTGTGATCGGTTTCACTTGGGGTTCAGACAGGAGCTGTGAAGCTCAGACTGTGAAATCTCTCATGGTAAAACCTGACGCAGGAGCTTTCAGCGTGCAGAAGGAAAACCCTCAGCCACTACACTTCCCTGAGTTTTCCCCTCAGGAAAGGCTGAGCTGCCGCCGCCGATGTCCACATTAATCTGGGTATAACAACGCTTGTGTTAAGGCAAACCCGTGCCTCAGCTGGACTGAGAAACTCCGCAGATGGCAGCGCTTGCCCCGTCTTTGGTTGTCTGCAGAAAAGCTGGATTACCCTTATTACCAAAGCTGAATGCCTTACTCCAGTTTTGTCCAGTGCATTCGGTCTCCTAGCTTTGCCTGCCAGGTAGTTGTTGAATCTTTGGGCACTTGTTTGTTTGGGTTCTTAAAACACTGTGTCATTATAGTAAAGTTACTGAAAGGAAACATCCAGATTCTAACAAAACATTGCTGTAAGTGAAATAAACAGCTAGCATGACTGAAAACGCTGCAGTCACCTCTGGCTTGCACCCAGGCTCACTCCTGCAGTTCTCTTTGCACTCCAGTGAAACAGCCTTTAAGAGAAGAGAGGTGCAAGAGTAGCTGCTATTTCTCTAATTCTAAAAAGTGAGCAAACAGATATTCCTCCTCTCCCAAGCTTTTCTTTAGGAAAAAAAGGAAAGACAGAAGACAGAATCCTTCTTCCACTTCCTTTTCCTTAGTTTCCCTACTAAGAATTCAGAAAGAAGAACCCAAGTAAAAATGCAGTGGAAAAATGATTTTTTTCCTACTTATTTTAAAATCAGAGGTTAATTCTTAATACAAATGTTACAGTAATAAAGCCCTATCACAAAAACTATATTTCTACATAACATTACTTGAATGTAACATGATGGCCTTAAAACCAGCAGCTTTGTTTTTTATGGCATATGGTCAGATGGGGGGTTTTGGCTGAACAGTCACACAAAGCGGTGTTACTGCAAGCACAGAGCATCCCCTGCTATTGGGCATCCTCTCCTGTCTGGGTGCCTATGAACCCAACGGTCTCCGAACCCTGTTGCCCTCCACATGCACCAGCACAGCCCTTCAAGTCCTTGGCAATCCCACACCTGTCAATGTCACAGGATGGAAAGAGGGTGAAAAGCTCCCCTTTGTCAGGAAGCCACAGACCACCATAAGGTCTCCCCCATTCAGAATAGCCCAATCCTCAAACAACCCATTTCCAACCTGCCTCATTTAAAAAGGGCCCCAAACAGGGAAATCCAGAGCCCTCGAGTTTGGTTTTGTGTATTGAGCTACAGAGAAACCCCAAAACTGAAAAGATGGGTCAGGTGAAATACATTAATTTTGCCTGGTTTCTGTCCAAAACCTCAAAACCAGCCATATCATACCAGAACTCGCACAGGTTCACCAAGGGCTCACCTGGTTTCCAGTTTCATAAGCTCTGCGTCGCTTTACAGGCATCCCAATTAAACCCAGAACGAATCCCTAGTGAAGCCCCAGGTATAATACTTCTATATTGTGCCTTCTTTTCATGCCTACACCCAAATCATTGCCAAATCGAGGCATCTATAGTACTGGAACCACTTCAATTATTTAAGAGTACATGCACAGTGGAGAGTCAATTAAAATCACTGATGCGCTTGTTTCTGTGTTGTAAGTGTTCCCATTTGGAAGCAATTCAACTCAAATTCTAGCAAAGCCCTTCAGACCATATTGAACTGATTTAAGGAGTTCGCATCCAAAAAATCTGAAATTTAAACAATGAAAAAAGAGGTTAAAAGGCACATTAATGGTTGTTTATAAATCATGCCCTCAAATGTCAAGAAAACACACTGCTGCCTTCCTTGTTGGCAGGAGGGGAAAAGAGCATACAGTAGATGCACAGATGTGGGCAGAGGATGTGGAGAGGTTTCCCTGGTGCCGTGGCAAAGCAGCCCGGGCCAAAGGCTGGGTGGGAGAGGGGCTGTGGCCATGGTGCCACTGGCTTTGCTGCGGCAGCACCGGGTGAAGCAGAGCCACGCACCCGCTGTCCCCCAGAGGTGTCGGACCCCAGGAGATCCCACTGCCACATCCTCTCCCTGTCAGGAGAGCCTTGCTGTGCCGCCAACGCGCTGGGGCCCGTTTTCAGGGGATACTTCTGTAAAAACAGAATACTTCTGCTATTCTTAATGCCCTGTTTCAGGCTCATTGAGAGCAAGCTCCACTGAGCCAGCCTGAGTCCAAGGGGACAGCATTAGCACACCTGAACAGTCAGGGTTTTTTCCCCTTTGCGTGCACTTACAAAAAATGAAAAGGATCTGCTTTCATCTGTCTGAAAACAACAATTTCCTATGAAAGATCTTCAGCCCCGAGGGTGCTGTGGGTGTCTCTGCCCCTCCCCATCAATATTCTTTTGCCTGCACAAATGGAAAAAATTGGGGCAGCCCCTAGGCTATTAATACTTCTCCAAAGGTTTCTTTCAAAATAAAACAAAACACAAAAGCATAAAAAAAACCCCTAGTGACCGCTGCAGATTGTGGGTGGAAAATCCAGACTTCCCAGAATTGCTCCAAGTTCAACATCCCCTGGGGAAATGGGCCTTGTTTTGTAAGGAGCGCAGGAGCCAGTGACCCCAGAAGGGGTGGGGGACTTCAGGGGGACTTCAGCCACAGGCTGTGAAGGGGACGGACAAACACTGGGACACAGGGAATGGTCACAGACCAGCTCTGGAGCACATGGCAAGAGATACCTGTGCCTTCACTCACACCTCTTCCCCATGGCTCGTGCCTGCACCACGGCCGGAGGATCTGGGCAGGCACAGGGCAAGGTCCCTTCCGAGGGCCAGGCACCTGCTGCTGCAGAAGAGCTGGATGTCGGGAGCTGCCCTTGCTCTTGGGAGGCAGCAAGTGACCCTGGTCTGGCAGCTGCCTCGGCACCCTCACACCACGGCTGTGGTGCTGCTGGCATCATTAGCAATTAGGGTCCAAGAAGATAATTTGGAAACCCAAAATGCTATGTGCCAAAATCAGTGGCAGCTTGGAAAACGTGCCTGCGATTAAGTCAGCCCGTTCCTCAGCAAGACTGGGCACAGCCAGAGAGCATTTCCCCCTGCATCTCTGCGTGGGCTCCGCAGGCAGCCAGGGCCATGGCAGCAGAGCTTCCTGGGACAGAAGCCGGGTGCAGAGCCAGGCTGGCGGCTCCCAGTGCCGTCGAGACGTGTGCTCACTGGCAGGAACCGACGCTGCTCCGGCCAGAGCGCTGCCTGGCACGGCACAGCGCAGGGCAGAGCCAGGCTGCAGCCGGGGGGTCTGCCTGCCAGGGAGGGTCGCAGGTGGGGGATGCTGTATAAAGCTGAAGCAGGCTGCTTGGTGCAGATTAATGGCAAAAGGAAAGAATGTAGGGAAGAAACAACATCGAACCAGATTCAGAGCACAGTGGTGTTAGACACTGAATGCCCCAAGTGCCAACATTTTTGGGAGCGTATGGTCTTCCTGCCAGCAGGAAGGACTGTCCAAGTCTCACCTCTCGGTGGCAGAAACATTGCTGAAGAAAACCAAACCACATCAACACAAAACCAATGAGAGAAGCATTGTGTTACAGCCACACAAACCTTCCTCAAGGATACCTGGAACAGACCGAACCTGCATACCGAGTGGGGGTAACCTTCTCATGCTGTTCCTTTGCTCCCATCTTCTCCCATCTCTTACCTTCCCCTCTACTATCAGCAAAAGCAGCAGGGACATTTCTCCACAAAATGATGAAATCTGCAAGCAGTACAGATGGTGGTGTAGTGATCCCACAGCAGAGCCTCAGAGCTCCAGGGTCCTGACAGCGGGATGGGATCTCACACACCGGGCTGGGACAAGGACTGGACACATGTAAGAGCTCCCCAGGGTTTCAGCGGCTGAGGTGAGTGTTTACTCTTGCAGGCTAACGATCCGGGGGTCAGACACTTACTAAGAGCTCTGTTTACAGAGCAGTCGTGTCATACGTGGGATCAGCAAACCACTGAAGATTCCGCGAGGGAGCTCACTTTGGGGCAGATTCGCAGGGAAAATCCCAAACATCAGATGCCTCAGACGAGCCCTGAAGCTCTCTGACCCAGTGTGACGAACAGGGCTGGCTGCACAGCCAGCATCGGGCTCTGCACCGTGTGATGCTCCTGCACAACCCTGCTGAGATGCCGGGGCCATCTTGCTGTGCAAGAGCCGCGAGAAGCCGTCATGGCTGTGCCGAGCCTAGCGCAACGCAGACCTCAGCACTCAGCTCTTTAATCTGCTCCCCTCCTCCTTCCTGTTATTTATAACTACTTAAAGCACCTATTGAGTCCTGTCTGTAAAAGGCCTGGGTGCTTTTTGATCATGCCATGAATCTTTTCCTCGCAGACTTCTCCCGGCCCTACGCAGTTTTCCTGAAGAGCTGCACACCCGTCTGTTCCCGGAGGAGGAGGAGGAGTCCCAGGCGAGGATTACGGAGCTATAAAAGCGGAAGCGGGCTGCTTGGCAGAGCATTCCTTGAGATTTGCCAGCCTAAGCACACAGATGTTTCTCAGATGGGTGAATTTGGAAATGAAGATCTACGTGGCATCTGTCAAAGGGTTAGTGTTTCTGACCTGTGACAAACACTGCGCAGGATCCTGTCTTTCCTGCCAGGCTAATGCTGCACACAGCAGATCTGCCCATCAGTGAAGCTAATCCCGAGTAATTTATTAATCTTCTTGTGCACACTCGTTTGTACCTCATAATTCTCTTGTCCATAATGAAAAATTATCTCCTTGCAGTTGTCCTTCCAGAGCCAAGGAGAGCTGCAGCAAAGGCACACAAATGCTTTCTGGACGGTGGACCACCCCTTAACTACGTTTGCCATAGCAGCACTTGGAAACGTGCCTGCAACCCCCTTGGAGGGAGGTGTTCCCGAATCCTAAGAAAGAACTTTCTCACCAATTATGTTCTTGAAGGAGCTGATGAGAGCAGAAGCAAGCAGCAGCTCTGTCAGACAGGGGCACAGGGCAGGGTGCTGGCAGCACACCCCAGCGCAGGCTGCAGCAGGAGAGGGAGCTTTCGGCTCTTCAACCAGTCCCCAGACTTGCTACTCCCAACAGCCTGCACCGAGACCTGCACTGTGAACACTTCAAGTCATGGCCACACTCAACAGCCACAGCTGCACGGGGCTGAGCTGGTGTTTGGGGGTCCAGGGCAAGGCAAAACCACGTACAGCTACCACAGCCCCGTCCTGGGCCTGCTGCAGCACTGCCTCCATCCCAGCACCGAGGGGTCCCACGAGCCCACCTGCCTGCACGCTGGGGTGCAGGGGGCTTTCACCCATGCCCACGGCTGGCTTGCTCCAGGTGGAGGGCAACAGCTCCTGCAGCAGAGGGGCCTGTGGTGTTTCACCTCGCACAAGCGCAACGGCAAAGCTGCTTCGGCAGTGCTCAGTCCTACAGACAGCAGGAGCTCCCTGCTCTGAGCCAGGGCAAGCTACGGATGGGGGCAGAGAAGATGAAAAGGATGTACAAACACCAGAACACATTTGCTCATCGTGAATCCCAAATCATAATTCTTCACTTTGGAGTACGCAATAAAAATCCAACTGCAAAGTGCTTACAGTTGTTGTAATATTCTGTAAATCACAAAAGAAAGAGAAAAGAATCAGGCTACAGGTTTCTGAGGAGTCATGAATAATGGATTGTCAGCCTCAGCTCAGGCCCATGCTAAAAATCTTTTTAACTAATGCATTAACTCTTTCACTGCTACTGCAGATGAAAGCGTTAGGGTCACGAGATGTTACAGTTTCAACATCCTGCTCCAATTCATCCAGATATATTGTAGGTGCCTGTTGGATGCAACTTCCCTTCCTACAGAGTGAGATTTCACATCCAAAGCTGCTGAGAATGTTAATTAATTATTAGAGTATCGGAGAAAACACGGAACTCGCGTGCCTCCATAAAAATGTCTGCCAAAAGTCATCAGAGGAAGAAGCCATGAAAGAGGGGGAGGATTACTGGTAATCCCTCGTAATGATGCTCGCAGCCTGCAACGTGCAATTCTTGCAGAGAAGCTAAAAATTATAATCAGCTCTAATTGTCATTCAGTGCTTTTTCCTCAAACAGTGCTGCCACAGGACTCCTCGGGCTCCTGCAGTATGCTCCAAGTTATCTTTACATCTGCTGCTGAGAAACACCCACAAGCAGGAGAACCCCAGTCCCGCCTGTCGCTCCCTGCCAGGGCAAGCTCTGGCACGGCCCCTGTGATGGGGCTGCACCAGCAGCGGGCACGTCTGGCGCTCACTGGGCTAAAGCCGGAGCAGATCCCGTGTGCCTGGTGCTGCGCTCCTGGCAGCGTGGGGCAGAGTGTGCTGCATGTCACACCTTCAGATTGTTCCTCTGCCCCGCTGCCTCCATTCACTTCACAGGGACTCTCCCATTCAGCTACCTTGCACTTTTCCTTGGGGCTGCTGCTCCCCATCTGCCCACCCCACCTTGCTGTCAGTGACCTCTGTGGTCAGAGCACCCCAAGCTCCCTCTTGCTACAGAGAGCAGGGTACCTAGCTGCCAGCAAGCAAGGGCCTCAGCAAACAGGTAACTTCCAGAAGATGAGTGCTCCCTAAGGCAGCCTTGCCTGGCTGCTCATCTCTCTGTTGGGAATGTCGGGCTCCTGGGGTCGCTGCACACCGGGTGTCCTGCTCTGCAGAACACGCCTGTTCCCTCCTGGAAGTCAACAAGGCAGCAGAGCAGCCGAGCATGGGGAGCAGCAGGCTTGCTGCCAGGCCAGCATACCAGACAGCACGTCTGACCTCAGAAGTATTGATTAACACGAGGACATGACTGTCTGCAGAATGTCTAGCAAAGTGCAGCACTGAATTTCATTCATAAACATTTGAAAAAGGCATAAATCCACCCGTGAGCCTACCGAGCCTCACGCCGCATCCGTTCCCTCCCCTCCTCCAGCAGCAAAGCCGAGCCCGGGCAGGCAGCAGGCACAGAGAGGTGCTGTCTGCTGGGAGCATCCAGCACGTGCATTCAGCTCTGCCAGTAAACACACCAAATATTAAAACAGCACGATGGCAGCAGTAAATAACAACGTTGTGACCTTGTATGCTCTTTGATCGGGGGGATAACAAACACAACCAGGATTTAGTGAGAACAGAGCCTCTTGTGCCAACAGTCTCTGCTCTAGACCACGCTGCCCCACAGCTCAAGAAACAAGCAACCCTGCAACAGTCTTTATATTTTCATCTGTATCTCTGATCCACTAAGAGTTCACACTTGGTACTACAATGGGCCACAGTTAAACTTCACAGGTCAGATGTGGCTGGCAAGGAGGGATGCACACAGCCCTGTGCACAGAAGACAGACAGCTTGGAAAGGCCGCTCCAGGACATTTGTTTGCCCTCTCCAGCTGCAGGGAGAGCTGCAGGAGGAAGCAATGATTCAAGCTGAACGTCTGTCCCTGGTGCCAATTACAACTTCTGATTTTGAAGCGTACTTGTGCTGCTATTGTACAGGCAGCTTTAGAAGCAAACGCTTGGGCTGTCGTTAAAGGCCTGACCACTACAACTTGGTAACATCACACCTCTCACCTGCATCCTCCAGCTGACAGCATCACCTGCCCTGGTACAGCTCACAGCAGTTCCAAAAGGGAACAGAAGTACAAAGTGCATCACTGCCTGAAATGGGGATCCCAGCACATGGATAAAGGCATTAGCTGGGCAGGGTGACAAAACCTGACTTGTGCTGCAATTGCTTTCAGATGGTTTGCATCAGAGGAGCATCGGCAACGCAAGTCTCTGTTCCCTACGCCAGACGAGCTCCTTGGAGCAGGAACACAGCTCGCACCAGAACATCTTCCCACTCCTGCAGACGCTGCGGAGCGCACACTGCGCGAGAACGGGGGTGCCGATCACCGGGCTCTGCTCTCCTCACGGCCGGGGTGCGCGGCCCGTCGCAGGAGCTATCGCGACAGCGGCCGCGCTGCTCCTGCCCTGCCCGGCTGGCTGTGCCGGTGGTGCCCACATCCCTGCCCGCTCTCACAGGCGATGCCCTCGGCCGGGCCCGGCCAAACGCGGTCGCTCCGCGTTCCCATCGCCGCGATCTCGAAGGACAGCGGGGCGCGGGCGGAGCCGCGCTGGAGGGGCTGCCGCTGCCTCTGCCCGGGCCCCGCAGCCGGGATGCGCTTGACCCGGGGCCGGGCGGCGGGACGCGGCTCCCCCGGCGCTGAC
>VZTU01023251.1:34637-54862 GCA_013400835.1 Zapornia atra
GCCGGCAGCACCCCCTGCTCCCGCTGAGGACACGTTCCCAGCGCCAGGCACGGGTACAGCCGTCGTTCCCTGCAAACACGTCTGTGGAAGCCCCCGCGAGCTCTGCCCCGCCGTCCCTGGGGTTCCCCGCACTGCGGGGGCCCCGGCGCGGGGCTGGGGGACATCTCCCGACACGACAAGCCTCGCGGTTCCTGGGGGCAGAGGTGGCGTTCCACACGGGAAGCCAGCCGCCAACACAGACCCCTGCGAGCATCTGACACGCAAAGCTCAACCGATAAAATACTCCAAAGTGAACCGGCAGCGGAGGTGTGGAGCCCACCCCAGCCCGGCTATTAATTCCCAGTGACACATTGGTCCTTCTTATTCATTGTGATGTTCATTAGTACCTGGGGAATTCGTTACTAAGCACATGCAGGTTACCTGCGTTGTGGCTACTGGAAGGAACGGGCACTTCTGTCCCCGATTATATTTTACAGCTGCAGTGACGTCAGTAAAAAGCATTTTTGGATCAGGTTTAAGCCTGAAAAGTGCAGGCAAAGCTCGGATGCCGCAGTTGCGAGGAGCTGCCACAAATACCTTCAGCAGAGCTGGATATTAAAACCTGCGACTTGTTTGGTCAGAGTAAAGTAATAAACCCCCGTGTTCAATCACATTGGAATGCGAGGGCTGCGGCGAGCGTGGCGATGCCCTGCGCTGCCGTGCCCCCGCCAGCCGCTGCTCCACACCAACTTTCAGCTAAAAACTTGGAGGAAAAGTAAATTCCGGCGCAGAGAATACACAAAACACCATTGCAGAGAGCAGCGGTGCCCAAAAACTAATCATCATGACACTTCAGCATGTATGACCGAAGAACAAGAGACCTGTTGCTGAGAGGCAAAGGGCAGCTGGGCTAAATTAGCTGAGCAAGTTCGAGTCTGGATAGTGTCATTAGGAGAAAAGCAGAACTATGCCATAAACTCTAATGAATGCATTAATGGATGGCTTGTGCCTCTCAAAAGGGGAAAAAACGGTTTAAATAAAGTTATTAACACAGCCCACCTGTGTTTGGCTCTTGGACTATGTTGTTTAAATAGCCCATTAACTCTTGGAGTAACTAATCTTGAAAGTGAATATAGCCTTTCTGAAGTAGACATTTAACTACATTCATATAATTCAATTAGATTGAGCATTCTTAGTCCAAAGCCAGTATTCTGTGCTTTCATCTCTAATAATGGTGCACAGACAAACCTGGTTAATATGGTGTTAAAAACAGAATTTGCATTTGCAATGGTAACCCAAAATAAATTACTGGACTGGACCCTAAGATATAACATGTAATTTAAGTGGTATGAGTTAGCATTATTATAGCACAGAATTTTAAGGTTAAATTTAATTCTGAAACTGGTATTACAAGAGCGAGCTGAGTTTTATGGGTCTGCCTTCAACTCACAAGGAAAAATTAACTTTTTTTTAAAAAACCCTGATCTTAAGAGAAAGTTTCTTTTCAGGGTGCCAGCATTCACATCAGTTAACAGACAATACCCTGGACCACTTCTTCTTGGAGGGACTGAGGAAGAAAAACAAATCGTGGCCTGAACAAGTTCATCCTGTTAATAAATAGTTAAAGCAAATTCATTAGGAAACAGGAATTTTATAGATTTACTTAAAGGTTTCTTCCTATTTATGTCACTGAGAAATGATAAAATTCCTTTTATCACTCTACAACTTGTTAATGTTTTACCCCAGGACCACTTCATCTGTAATAAACATCTTAACAAAATATGCATCCCTAGGGAGGAACCGTTAATTTCCTTAAGGCCTCACACATGTAATAGGTTTTTATTGCATGCAGGTGCTTTGTGAAATTGCATTGACTTGTAATAAACATCCAGTAAAGAGCAGGTAGCACCTAAAAGGGGGAAGTGTTTGTGCACCTGTCTGAAGAGAGACTTAACACACCCTAATCCTCCACGGGCTTCTCCCCGGCTGCACGCACATCGCCGAGCCTCACCTTCTGCTCCTCTAATCACAGCAAGGTAAATGCTTGGATTTTTACAGTTGGGTTTAACCAGCTTAACAAATGATGCTCAGTGAGTTTAGTATATCCAAATATACTTATTGCTGCTTTGGCTAAAATTGCAGCATAAACTGCAGTCAAACAAGCACGCTTTGTGGGCAGGGGAGATCATTGCATGGCAGGCTTGCCTTTGCTCTTGTAGGATGTGATCTGCACAGGGCTCTTCATGGAATTAATGTATTTTGTTAATCTGTGTAGAATGACGTGTAAAGAAAGTTGAATGTAATTCTTAGGAGTAATAATGTACTTTGGGTATTTCAGTGGGGACAGCTTGCCTTTAGTGGTTATTTTGGAAAGTTTATTATTCCTGAAAGCTCTCTGAGCAAAGATGTATCTACAGCTTCCCATGGATGCTCGTGGAAGAGGGTTTTGAACTTGTCTGAGTAACTAACGGGAACGAAAGCTGTTTCAGGGGAACCCCCACCTAGCAGCACGCTGAAGTTCTTCAGGCAGTTGCTCTGCTGGTTGTCAGCATTACCCCAGGACACTCGCAGTACCTGTGAGCAAAGAACTGCCTGTCCTGGGGGAGTGCAGCAGCTCGCTCTGAGGGTGACATTCCCAGGGAGTGAGTGAGTTAGTGCTCTGTGTCCCCAGTTGAGGCAACACCACAGAGCCTGTAACCAAGACACTCTTCCTAGGAACAAACCCAGAAGTTTCAGAAGTTCTCCAGCATGGCGCCGGCTTATTTCCTTCCTCACGCTGCGTCTCCTTTCTAGGCAGCGTTTCCCAGTGAAGGGATACAGGCAAAGTTGCAGCCAGAAGCCACATAAATGGTTCTGGAGGTCTCGGGTAGCTTGGGTGAGACATCCTTGAGATAAGATGGGATCAAATGCTGTGGTCTGACCCTGCTGAAGCTTTGCTCACCACAGGGTACCAGAAGCAGCTTGCTAAGGGCAGCGAGACAGTCGCTCGACACATCCCTTGGGGAGACATGGAGCAAGCTTTCAAAAGCTCCTCTGATGCTTAAAAGTCCAAGTTGACCTAAAAATTTTACCCAAGTGCATAGGGCAGCCTTTGGCCTTTAATGGAGCTACAGCTAAAACACCCAAGCTGCTTTTTCACTTCAAATTTGGGCTTTTTTGAACAGTAACCATATGCAAGCTTAAAAATGTGGATGTTTTGACTAGCCCAAACAAAGGGCACATGCTTCAGGGTACAAAGCATCACCCGAAATACGTACAACTGAAGCATTTAAGTCCAGCTAAAATCTGTAAAAATGAGAACTATTTTGAATGTGTATTTAACTAAAAAAAACCAAAATTTTTTAAAATTACTTTTCACCAGCCCCTCCCCGGAACTGGGCATATACTGTAAAAACTGTGATGTGACTAAAGAACAGCATCGAACAGCTACACTAAAATGAGTCTTGACTTCTTCTGGGGGGAAGGTACATTTACTCATTACTGAATAAGAAAACTCTTCTGTTCAGAGTGAGTACAAGGGGCAAATTTAGCATCTTGTGCAAATAAATAAATAGTAAGAATAATAAATAGCAAGGAAAAAGCCCAGAACTGAATGAAAACAATTTTAAGTGCAAAGACTGGGATGGTGAATTCTGAAGGAAATCTCCCCAAATTTAAGAGGCAAAGAAACAATAAGTAACCTCACACCTGAGCTAAGATGGCAAAGAAATGAATGGCAGGGCAGAAATCAGGAAAGCATTTAAACACATAAGTCACTCGTGCAGAGCCCCATTAAGCCGAAGGGGCCGCGCACACACCGAGGCTCTGCCAGAGCCAGGCCCTCGGCTCTGACCCCGCCGAGCACCACATGCCCAAGGAGGCTGATGAATTACACCCACGGCATCTACCAGGGCTCATTAGGGAATATTGCACTGGGCAGCAGAGGCGGGAGGGGGTGCCAGCACGTGGGGGTGTCGTGGGACAGCAGACGGGGGATGCTGCGGGGTGCTGGGGGGCTTCAGGGGTCTCCTGCAGCGGGTGGTGGTGGGGACAAGGCTGCAGGAAGGAACATGAGGGTGTCCCTCCCATCCTGCCTGTCCCCTGGGCCAGGACACAGTGGGAGAGCTGCCACAAGAAATTCGTGGGGTTTTTAGCCAGAGGAAACCCCCAGCTTGGGGAGGAAAGTGGCAATGGGCTGGGGAAGGAGCAGCCATGACCTACATAGCTGTGCCAGCGGTCCCAGCTCATCCTGGGAGAGGATGAGTGGCCGTGAGTGCTGGGATCCCTGCTGTCTCTAACCTGGGTGGGAGCTTGGTCCAGGCGCAAGGAGTGACAGGGACCCCATCACCCTTGGGCAGGAGCTGGAGGGCAGCGTGGCGAGTGGCAGAGCTCACAGCCCTCCTCTTCCTCCAGGCTCCCAGCGAGCCCTGCTCGTCTGGGGACAGCGCGGTGCCCTGACCACAAACGACCGGCCGGATCTAGCGATAGAAAGACCGAAGCTTTATATTCGTCCGGCGGCAAGCGGCATTTGAGTCGCCTTTCCTCCCGAAACAGCCATACAGGTGTTTCCTTCTGGGGGTGCCCCAGGCTGCACGGCGCTCCCCGCATCCCCGGGGGCTCGGCTCCCCGCGGGGCTCCGCTCCAGCCCGGCCCGCGGGGAAACCCTCCCGGCAGCAGCGCCGCGGGAGCCCCGCAGGGTGCGGGCGGGGGGTGCCAGTGCCGCCGGCCCCCGCGCAAAGGCCCCCCCGGCTCGGGTCGGCGGCGGGAGCTGCGGGACGGGGCCGCGGGCCGCGCGTTTCCTGCGGCTCTGCCCGAGCTGCTTTTGAAAGGGGTCAAATCGTAGGAACGATCATCTTCAAAGGGAGAGGATTTATGGGCGCTGCGAGTCCCAGGCTTTGCCCGCCGGAGCCCGGAGCGCTCCCCTCGCCCGTTACCCCGCGCCCGCGGAGTCCCCGCGGCTGCCAGCTCGAATATTCCCTCGGAAAAGCTTGACAGAGCATCGTGATTTTTCAAAGGGGAAAAAAAAGCCCCACCAAAACCCCAAGAAAAACAATCATCCCCCTCAGTACCAAGGAAAAAATAGAGACGGGAGTCATCGAGGCAAATGTAATTAGGAAACATATGAGAAGATTCAAAAAAAGTTCAAAAGAATATGGGAAAGGAAATGTATAAAAAGTAAATAAAACACATTGTTTAAAAATGTTTCATATTAGACTTCCCCTATAAACGTTTTGCTTTTTATTTTATAGATTTCATGCTATTCTAATCAACTTTATTTTTGTAACTTCACAACTGAAACTGCAAACCTTACAGCCTGTTTTCACATTTCTGCTGTGTCCTGTCAGTCTTTTATATCTCTCTAGATGGGGGAAAAGTAAAGTCAACGAAGTGAGCCAAAAAATTCTAATTTCCAAACTTTTATAGAGATTTCTCCTGAAGAAACTCAGGCACCACATCACGGGAAGAGCAGAAGGCTTGGTGAAAACAGCCCAACCCCAGACAAATGCAGGGCTGAATAGTTCACTATTGCTTACAAAGAGCATGTAAACTAGTAAAGGATATTAATGAAGGTGTAAACTCTTACCGAGGAAAAACAAATCTTTGCTGTAGAGGTCTGGGGTATTAAAATAAAGCAAACACAACACCTCATCTGCCATGCCTCAGACTGTGCCAGAACAGGGGAATTAGAGAAGCCAGGTAATCTAAAAAATAATTTAGAGATGCAAGGCTTTGCTGGCCTGCAGTCATCTGGACGAAGGTCCCATCTCATCTTTACAATCAAAGAGTTAACTCTGATGTCCCAGCACACAAATAAGTAAATGTGGGATAATTAGGAAACAAATTCTGCAAACATCTTGAAAGGGGCTGGAGACCTTTGATCTTTATAGAAAAGAAAACATTACAATACAGTCTAGCTTTTGGGGTCTGCACACATTTTATACCAAGGCAGAGGATGGTATCTTTCTTAAAAATCAAGTAACACCTAATTCCATCATACCTTAATTATCTTAACTGATTTCATATGCCTAAAGGTATTTCACCCAAAGATTAGAGTAGAAAGAGGGACTGACAAAATAATTAAATATGCAATTTGCCAAGCTTGGGCAATATGGCTTTGAAATCACCTTTTCAGGAAGTTTTACAGCTTGTTCATTGACATATATATTGCAGCCTTCAGATTCTTATTTAAGCTCTTTTGATTACTTTAATGGATTAATACCCGAGTACCATCAATGTAAAGTCTAATACTCGAGCCTGTTTCTAATTTGCCAGAAGTTGCACTAGTTTCCTTTCGCTGTTATGATAAGAAAAAAAATAATCTGTGTCTTGACACATATACATTTCTTTTAAATCATAAAATTCCTCCTCCCCAAAGGGCTCTGTGAACACTGAGAGGCTGGCAGCTCGTGTCCTTTCATGGGTTCTAAGGTTTTGATGACATAACCAACATCATACACGGAGTCACCAGCAGCATGTGGGGCGGTGTCCTTCTCCAGAGGAGCACAGCTCTGCCTCTCTGATCCTCATAGGTTTATTTTGGGCACCTCCTGTGAACTCGTGTCTGGGACCTTCCCCGCTGCACCGTGTGAGGGGCACAGGCAGACCCAGGCCAGTGCCCTGCGGACATGCCCAGCTCTTTCCCTATCGCCTGCTCTCCCCTCCGCAGCTGCCGCGGCTGCACACACAGCTCTATCCATTCATACCTGTGGCTGTGTATGGGATGCTGAGGGTGGGAAGGCAGCCTCGCTGTGTTTTCAGGCCTGTCTTGCAGCCAGACATGGGAGGACACATCTATGCTCACAGCAGTGGCAGTTTTCCTACTTCTCCCTCCTGCCCTGCACTCTGCAGGAAACATCCCACCTGGAGCCTGTGACCAGCTCATGGAAACCTGAAAGCAAGACTGTCTGACCAGGACCAACACCAGCCAGCAGCAAATGTCTGAAGCAGAGCAGCACATCCCAGGGATGCTCCACAGCCAGGGAGCTTCCCAACACACAGGTGGTTCCCCTGCCCATCAGCCCTCAGCAGACTCCTTTTCTCCCCACTCCCATCACTACCGCAGTACCAGCATGTTGTAGCAATGCTATGACACAGCAGAGAAGCCTTATAGCCTTATCTCGTGCTGCACACCAACCAAACACACCCAGCTCATCTGGATTTTGTTATTTAAAGAGACAGGTGCAGCTCTCACAGAGATGAAATGTAGGTGCAGTACACTGGAGTTGAAAGACATTTTAAAAATAAAATAAAATACACATCTGAAGAACTAAAGGATTTGGTTACAGGTACCCAGAAGCATCGCTACTCAAACGCAATTTGAGCACGATCCAAGCAGGAAAAGGCAGCCAGCTTCTCAGACACACTAAGCAGGAAACCTCCCTTCACCTTTCCCAATTCACCTACTGGGGCTGCAGGCTCTGCCCTGCATAGAGACAAAAACCACCTTCTCCAAACACACACGTAGCAAACCTTGCCACAAAAGGCAAGACAAGCTTTAAATATTTAAATACAAAGAAATTAAACTTTAGACATGCACAGGACTCTCGGTACCAGAAAGGGGAAGGGTCTTCTGCTGCTTCCCCAGCAGCCAACACTCATTCTTTAACGAAGAACAGTTTTTCTCAAGCTTTAACAAAACAAACTAACCTAAAGCAGCACAGCCTTTGCCTCTTCCCAAAGAATTCCAGCCTAATTGTAAACTTCCTCAGAAAGACCGAAGAACACGGCTGTACTCACAGTTTAGAGGATGAGAACACAGTGTATGCAGCAGCTCCAGGGCAGCCATGTGCACAATGGCTGCCCCAGCTCCACACCTGAGGGAGATGATGGGAAGGGAGGATGGGGAAACTCCTCAATAGGGGCCAGCTGGGTGCCTCCCCCTCCCTATTCCATCAGAGAGCCTGGCTTCACAGGCCTGCACCTGGAGACTGCTCTGTGCCTGTGGTCACAGTGGCCTCGGTGGGGCTGCTGGGTGTGCTGTGCCAGTGCCCTCACCCTCCTCCAGTCTTCTGCCCGGGATGCTGCCAGCATGGGGGCTCCGGGCAGTTCACCTGGTGCAGGGCAAGCGAGGCTGGATGGGCGGGCGCCTGGGCTGCCAGCAGAGCCCAGCCTTTGCCAGCCGAGGGGAAGGTGGGGGCTGGGAGAGCAGAAGAGTCGTGCTGCTCCGTGCCAAGACACAGTTCAGGGCCTGTTTGCTTATTAGTGTCCATAAAGTTTCACAAAGTGACACACGTTAGGATCAAAAATATGGGTAGTGTCAGAAGCGTTCCCCGGGAGCCACAGCTCAGCAGCTGCCTCTAAACATAACTAATTGAACCACACCAGGGAGACACCAAACTGACCCAGTCCTCTCCCTCTTTAAAATCATGTATGTGCACTATATTTCAGGGTCGATTTATCACAACATGCTCCTTCCTCACTGATGCATAGCAAAAGGGAGCGCACAGACATATTTATAGCAGTCACCGCTTATCAGATGGTGTAAATATGTCTGTGCTGAAATAAATCAAGACATGGATGTGAAGCTTAGAGACCCATAGCAGAAGGAAGTGTCGATGAACATCTGGACAGCGGAGCCCCTCCTGCAGGCGCGGGGCAGCTGCCCACCCTCCGTGCAGGCTCGGCCGGTTTCCGTGCAGGCCGGGGCTGGGCACTCGGAGGGGATCGGCCTTTTTATTTGCTCTCATGCTCACACCAAGGAACCCTCTCTGGAGTCTCTTTTCCTGATCCTCTGTACCCATTTACCTACCTGTGCTTTGGATATAACGAAGCTCCCCTGGATGGTGGTTTGTCTCAGCTCATCTGAGG
Organism: Zapornia atra; assembly: GCA_013400835.1. Taxonomy (NCBI): domain Eukaryota; kingdom Metazoa; phylum Chordata; class Aves; order Gruiformes; family Rallidae; genus Zapornia; species Zapornia atra. The sequence goes on from VZTU01023251.1 coordinate 43,404, forward strand.
CAGGGTTTGGACCTGTCTCCTGAGACATCGGCTGCTGGGCACCATCAGGGCACCGCCTGCTCCTCTGCAGAACCAGAGAAAGAATAAATGGCTTTCCCAAGCTTTTAGCTGTTACCAGTTTAATCTCATTAGCACTGTTGTCCAAATTCTGAACATCCCTGCTGCTAAAAAACCCCCATGAAACTTCTAGATACTGTGGGATTAAGAAAAACCCCAACGAAGTGGGTTCCGCATCGGCTGTTGCTTCCTATTGTGGAGACCTCTGGGTACAGCACTGGGCTCTGAGGGAGTTGGTGTGTGGGAGAGGAGCAGGGAGACTTTCCACTCCGGGCTGTTCCTTGCTCGCTTGTGCAGCTTGTGTCTCCTGTGGCCATGGGAAATCTGAGATCTATTGTTTCCTCCATGGAGAGCAAAACCCAATAACCCACAGACCAGCAGTTTTGGGGCAGAGCTGCTGGCAGCGACACCCCACATACCCACAGGAGTTACAGAGTCGGCACAGGCCTGGCTGGTTTGGAGGATTGCTGAGCAGGGGAACTGCCCACAGACACCACCAAACTGGAGCTGTGAGTTTCCTTACGCGACCGTTTCTGACAGCGCCCACTCCTGCGCCGGGGCAGCCAGGGCAGCCAGGGCCTTCCCAGAATACACTGATTAAAGAACATTTTGCAACCTATAAACTCGGTGCAGTTTAGAAGAAGTCTTTTAACCTTGGAGGTCTTATTTTCATTAATAAGAGGTTGGGAAACCCCTTGCTTTCCCCAGTTTGATCAGCTCATTAACGGACTGACAATATCTCAGGAGCTGCTGATACTCAATGCTTTAATAATAACATCTGCTGACTTCCTCAGGGCCCTTTTCAGAAGAAATTAGGTGCAGGTTTGCATGCCAAAGCGAGCGGGGATGTCATGAATCTGCATCCAGCTGGGAAAAGCCGACGGGCTGCAGAATCGCTGTTGCCACAGTCACCACCCCAGCAAACCCTGGCCAGGGGAGACAGGTTTGGTTCCCGTCTCCATCCCCTTTTAGGAAGAGCACAGACTGTCGTGCCTGCTGCACGGCCCCCCGCCCTGAGCATCGCCCTGCGCGGGACCGAGGGGGTGGGGTGCCACTGAAAGGGCTGGTAACTGCTGTGGGATTTTTTTAATCTAGTTTCCTATGAAAACAAGGTTCCTGTGATCGCTGTGTGCTTGTCTGTCTGCCTGTCCTGACCAATAACTTTGAACTCTTTTCTTTACTGATTTAAACCAGATTTCACAGAGAGGTAGAAGTCTCAAGGATAATTAAGTTCCTAAAAGTTTCATATAAGTAGGCATTTGGGCAGAAAAAGGAATTTAGAGTTAGAACAGGCAAAAACACTTGCATTAAGGGCTTTGAGCCCATCAACTGGCTTCTGCTGATGGTGACAGGTCACTGCTGGGAGACTGTGGGAAAAGTTTTAGGTGTAGGTGGGGGGAGCAGAGAATCTTATAATTCAGACAAAAGTCAGTAGCAGGAAACCCCCCCGGTACCTCCAGTGCTCATGGCACAAACCGATTCCCTCGCGCCCCTGAGGTGTGTACAGGGCGCTTCGCAGCGGCGTCCCACCGCGGGACGTGTCCTCGGGCAGCTGTGCCACCCCACCGGCTGCCAGCCCGTGGCTGCCATTCCCGTCCTGCCTGGTGCTGTGGTGGGAGGGGAACGGGTGTTCCTCTGTCCCGGTTTCGGTGCCGTGGGCTGCTCTGCTGTGGGATCTGTGCCGCATGGCTGTGGGCAGGTCAGTCGGTGTGTGATCTGGGGGTGGAGGCGAGCTGCACACAGGGGTTTTTATACAGGTAAGAGAAGCGGTGTCCAGAACAGAGCCCAACTCATCAGGAAGTTCTGGTGTGCTGCTGCTTTGTACTGATGCATCTTGCCATAGCGTTCCCGCTGCACCCTGTGCCTAGCCCAGCACCCCATCCTGGCAGGCAGCTTGGGAGCAGGGCCGTCCCAGTTGGAGCAGCTGTGCCTCCCTCCCTCCCCTTGCTCACCTCATGCTGCTTCCTGCCCGATGCCTCTGGCTGCACGCTCAGGTGCCTCTGTACGACACATGACAGGGAACTGCAGCCACGGGCTCCTTGTCCCACTTCTCAGCAAGGGCTGTTTGCAGATGCTTCTGCTGGGAGCGTTTCCCTGCCAGGGAAATGACCTAAAACAACCTTACAGCATGTCGGCTTCTCGGGCTCCCTGTTTTCTTGACACTTTAGTGACTTTATGGGCACCCTCCCGCAGCTTCCAGCAAACCTAAACAACCCAAATCCCAAACCTTGGCCGTGGGAACAGCCCACTGGTGTGCTCCCAGAGGAAGGGCACCACAAGGGGATGGGGGGGATGCAGCATTGGGCACTGGTGCACTCCATCCCAGGAGAGCCTCCATTTACCTCCACTGAACCCAGCGCAGCCTGAGCATAGACGTAATGATGGAGACCATGCAGCCCTCCCAGGCCTCGCCTGCTTTCCTGCAGGGAACTTTCTTAATACCCATCGTGAAATTCCCTTGTTACCATTTACACCCAGGACCTCTGGTGCTGTCAGAGCAGAGCAGAGGACAGAGGGCTGAGACCAGGGTCTCACGGCAGCACGCTGCTCACAGGTCAGCTTACCATCACCACACGAGCCACGGACACGACCCCGGGCCTCACGCTGCCCTCGCCAGAACCAGCAGCTCCTTCTGCCACGCTCGAAGCCCCTCACCTGGTGCTGATGTGCATGAGCGCCTCCGTACCCCGGCACAGCTCGGAGCCACGGGCAGCATGAGGCATCGGTGTGTGGCCGCTCCGGGCAGTGCCGCTGCCAGGGCCCCGCTCTGCTGGTCCTGGAAGCCACCAGCGTCGGCCTTGGCTCCCTCACGTGCTGGTACTGCTGGCACGCCCCCGCTGCAGGTCCCCATCGCGGGAGGGGTGGGAGGACGGGACAGCGGTGTCTGGCAGAGCAGCTGGGTGGATACTGGGTTTAATTTGAGACCAACACTCAGGAGTCAGAGTACAAAGTGGTCCCGCTTGGGCCTTCTCGGTTTAACGGAGCAAAATCCTGGAGGTCAGATTCCCCCTCGGTGGAAGTGTCGGGAGACTCCCTGCTTCTCTGCTGGAAAAACCCAGCCTGGAACCTGCTTCCTCCGGAGAATTGTGCTACAGCTTCATCAGGCTTTTTCTCCTTGACACGTCACCCATTTTATTAACTTCTGCTTTGCTTTAAAAAGAGGCATCTACCGTTTTGCTTCCCTGAAGAAGCTCATAATGTTATAATTCAAGTGTCAGGACAGATTAGGTTAAATGTACTGTGTGATTCCCAAAGGAAAACAAACTTCCAAACATACTCTATTTGCCTTGTTACATGTCATGGATTGCATTAGAGCTGAACATGTAATTCTGTCGCCTAATGTGTTAAAGTTGGCATGAATTTTATTCTCTGTGCAAGGTGAGAAATTACTTAGCTAACAAAACATTTCGTTTCCCCCTCTTTGCGTTCCTTCTTTATGAGATTCCCAATGTGACATTTTCACAAAAAATCCCTGCACTTATTTGTGAAAAATGTATATTAAAACCAAAACACATCAAATGGAAAGAAATCACAGATGGTTTTATTCACAAGCAGTAGAATTAATGGCCTTCCCTACTCTTTATAAATATTGGAAGCAGATGAGTTCATTACTATTTCACTCTAATAAAGAAAACCTGCTTTATTTTGACAAGACATCTACTTATCTAGTGTTTCTACTGAATAGTAAATCTATTTAAAAAAAAAAAGTTATTAATAAACAAAAACCTGCCTGGAAAATTTGTCAATTGAGAAAACCCAACCCCAGACATCTTTGTTTCTGAAAATGCAGCAATGGAATTCGAGGGATTTTGAAAATGTCACTAATTTTCAGGACAGAAAGTTTTGAAATGTTTACTTTGTGGTTGTCTTAAATTTTTACATCTTTCAACAAAGCAAGCAGAAAAGTGAAAACATCTGAAAAGGCTTTTGAAAAGAAAAGAGTCAGCACAAGCTGGATAAAGCTGTGGGCTCCTTTATCTTTGAGAAATCTGCACACATGGAGCAGAGTTTAGGAGGGTTTTTTAACTGTGCATTCAAACACTTCCCAGTTCACAATCCAGCTACGTCTCCTTTGCCAGACCTTCAAAGTGCTGTTGGCAGCCGTTCCTGCACTGGGATAAAACATCTTCCCCTAGGGAAGCAAAAGCTGAGTCATTCTTAACCCCAAACAACATTCACTGATGTGGTCATCTTGTTAGTCATGGAAATCCTGTGTTATTTCTATTTATGCTTCTTTCAACACTTATTAACCGAGAAGCGAGGGGGTTTGATTTCAAACTGCAGAAGATGTTTATCCTCTCCAGGGCCATGACAATCAGTTACATGGCTTATCCATCATTGCAGAGAAAGGAAAAGATTTGGAGAAACTCCCCAGGCAAGTTAATTTTTAAAGCTGTAGGAGGGAGAGGAGAAAAGAAAACAAACACCACCACCAAAGCCACAGGCACACAAAGCCCAACACCACGTCTCACGCCACAGGGACCGTCCGGCTCCTTCCAGCCCTCACGCCCGCTGCTTCCCCCTTTGACCAGAGGGTTTCCGTGGGGCAGGAATGGCCAGGAGACACCTCGCTGGAGACAGGCGGTTGCTCCCGGTGCCAGGAGCACTAAGCAGAGCAGAAAAAATTAGACATGGAAATCTTCCTTGGAAAACAAGTTCCATGAATGATGGAAGAGGCGAACCAGCTCCAGGCTCCCCCTGTGCCCTGCCCGGGGACCCTCCTGTCTGTTTTGTCACCGCTGCCAACTTGGGCTTTCAAGCACCATGCCCAGATTTGGCCAGAGAGCACAACAACCCCCACCAGAGCGTCCGATGATGTCAGGCAGGGCAGGCAGGGATGTCTCCTTGAAGCAAGCAGGGCAAAGGAGGACGATGCCTTCGCTGTGTCTCCTAACATTGGAGCCCCCCCCGAGCGCCCCTGCCCATCATCGCTGGTTAGTCTTTAGATTGTGGCTGTTTTGGAAGAAAAGCTGCAGAAATAGCAGGTTTGGGGAAGAATTTTTTTTTTAAATAATCACCCCTAAATTCTGAGCAGCTGAATTGGGGATTTGCAGAGATCAGAGGCTGAGCAGAAATCCTGGGATTTCAGTGAGGTCTGGAGTATTTCAACAGCAGAGGTCTCGGGGGAGGTGCCGTTCACCAGGGAGGAAGGGCAGCTCGCGCCATGCAGGACCAGTCCTGGGTCCCACCACAAAACGAGGGTTGGAGAAGGGTTCTGCTGGAAGCTCGGCCGTTTCCAGGCAGCGGCTGTGCGGCCCCACACAGCTTTCGGTGCAGCAGAGCAGAGCCCACGTCCAGCAGCGATGGCTAACGAGGCAGCGGTGGCTTTGATGTTCACAGGCATCACCCGCTCAGCGATGGCTCCGAGCAGCTCATGTGCCACACTCGGCACGGGCCGGCACGTGGGCCGGACCCACTCTGGTTTATGTCCCCCCTGTGCCGCCTCCTCCCCAGCCAGGATATTCAATCGGGTGCCGGTGACGGCTCCCACAGCAGCTCCAAGATACAGTTCCATAGTTTTTGGTGGAACAAGTGGTACTGGCTTTCAAAAGGAGGTTATAAAAACATGTGCCTGGAGAGAATGTCGGGAAGTTGGGTATTAATCTCCTCTAATTCAAAGACCACTCAAATAAGTGAGGCAGAAATATTGGCTGGGGTGAGAGAAGATGCCAGAGGTCATGTTGTGCACCTCCACCTTGAGTCAAGTTCAGAACAATAATTTTGCACAAAGAATAACAATTTTCAGTTTCAGTGGTGTGGTATTAACCTCTCCCTAGTTGGGAACCCACAGGCACACACAATGCCTGCCCATAGCAGCACCGGTACCTGCCTGCTCCTCGCTGCACTCATGCTGCACGGGGCTGCAGCAGCCGGTTGCTGCTCTGGCTGCTGTGCCAGGAGCCAGCGAGAGCTGCGGGTGGCATTGCCACCCCTGGCCCAGGGAAACAACCCCAAACTGAAAGGCCTGGGGAGGGACCAGCCACGCTCCGCTCAGGCAGAGGGAAAGCACCTTTCCCGGTGAGCCCCCTCAGTGATGCCCACCGTCCCCGTGGCCATCTCTCTTTGCCGAGATTCTCCAGTCCAAGGGCTGTCCCAACGATGTGCTATTTCCTTCCAGAACCTGAGAGGGACGCGGGGGCAGAACCCACTGTGGCAGCACACGGCCAGGAGCACCCACCTGGCCACAAACCCGGTCTGTCCCGCAAGGCCAAGGCTGGGGTGAGCCCCTGCCATTCCCAGGCCCACGAACGCCCGTCAGGGTGCGAGGCCTGAGGCACCAAATGAAGAAGGACAACTTCTCAGTTGTCCTAGTCAGGGGAACTTGTGATCACTTGGGAACTTCCCCGTCCGCTCCCGCCCACCAGAACTGCGGCATCGTACGCTGCTTACACTCCATGTTGAAAACACAAAGCACAGAGAATAAACTGATTAAAACAAGTTTTATTTAACAAATTATATTAAGAATACAGACTAAGTTATCACACAATGAAACTTCCCTTTGTAAAATACAGGAGGGTCACCTAAAATAAATACAAAACGTAGTAACATTCGTAAGATTAATGCACAGTAAATTCACTTTCAATAACCCAACAAAATGCATAGCATCTTAAAAAACCACTTTGCAACTGCATGAAAGGTTTCTCTCTTCCATTTACATGATGACATTTAGAACTGTTGCTGTTAGGAAACAACTTCACGACAAACCAGAACTGTTTGGTTTCCCTGGATTGAATGAATTGAGCAGCACCTTACTGAGCTTTGTTATGAGCAGAGGAGCACCCTCCCCCTGCACCGCTGCAGAGGTTTGTGGCTCAGGATAACCCACACAGGCACCGCTTGCTGCCCCATGCCCGGGGCCGGCTGCCCAAGGCTCGCAGGCTGAGGTAACCGTTTGTCCCTTCGGAGTGGGGCCGGCTCTTGGTGAGTCACCCTGCCAGCACCCGCGGGATGTGCCCGCTGCCAGCCCAGCCTGGCCCTGGCGCTGACCGGGGAATGGCCACGAGCAGGCCGGGGCAGCCAGACCCCGTCTGGCCCGAGGGTGGTGGGGAGGTGAAGGCCAACATGGGACCGGCCAGCTCCAAAGGCGCCGCCGTGCAGAGGAGGTGGCAGGCCGGGGACACGCGGGGGCGTTCTCCAGGCCCTGCGTGTGCGGGCTCGGTCCCAGGGGCTCGGGAATCCCGTGGGGACAAGGCTGGGTGTGAAACCAAACAAGCCCAAAGCTACAGACTACCAACAAACAACCTCTTACAACACAGGAGGCTCCCGGGGATCCTCTCCTAAAACACCATGGGCAAATGCAGGGACAGCCAAAGGGAAACGTCTGACAAATGTTATTCCTATGAAACTACAGCTACGAGATGCTCCCACTGGGAAGACACCTGCTACAACTGTCCACACGTGAATTTTATCACAAAGATCACACTCTACGTCACTTTCTGGACTAATTTCTTGCCTTTCCATTGTTCACACATCAGACAGCACCGCCTGGCCTGGACGCCAAGTCGGCTCGGCACACTACCTGCTCTTTGCTGCGAGAGATCCAGGAGGCAGCGTGTAACTACTAATTCACATCAGAAGGTGTATTTTACAGTAAGCAAACCCCTCACTGCTGCTTTTCTGTCTCTGTTGCGGACATATGATAATTTGGCAAACTAATTTCTCCATCAGCCACAAGATTAAGCTACCTAGAGACCAGTTTTGTTCTAGAAATAGAGGCAAGGTGGCCAAGCACATCTGGTGAAACTCTGCAGATCCACTTCTGCTGCTTTCCACTGGCTCATCCCCTCCCCTAATGCTCCAGAAGGCTTCTTCACAGTCAGACAGCATCAACATCAGGTTCCCTGAATATTTACTGCCTGGGCCAGTGCTACCACAGTCACCTTTTGGTCAGGGAGGAAGGAAGACGCAGAGAGATGCTGGTGCTGGCCATGGCATGTGCCAATGGGGAGGACTTGCTGTGAGGATGCAAGGACCAGCCTTGCAATGAGCAGCCGTGAGTACAAACGTTATGGAACAGCAAATTAAACCTGCCTGGGAAACACGGACCTGACACCCAAGGTCTTAAAAAAAAAGGCTTCCTGTAATCGGTGGAGCGAGAAGCTGACACATCCAGGCAGCATCCTCCACCGTGCGTCTGGCTGGGCTGCCGAGCGCCGGCTCTGAGCCCTCTCCCCTTCGGCAGGGCTGTTTCCCAGCCTGTGGTCAGCAGGTTGGGGCACTCAGTGGGCGCTCAGCAGCTGTAGCTTTCTGCTCAAGACGCCTCCTTCGCACTGGTACCACCAGCACCATGCTCGCACTTGTCGTGCTTCCAGCACGCGGTACCCCTGCAGCACCAGGGGTCAAACAGGGAGTGGAGATCAAACTCAGCTTATCCTCTGCAGATGCACCTGGAAGCAGTTTCGCTGGCCCAGTGTAAGAGAGGGAAGAGTGAGAACCAACTACCCGAGTGTGTCCTGAATGAAGCCTTCTCAGGCGCTTGTGCCCGCTGAGTGTCCTGTCAGTGTCCTGAGCCATCCTGTGTCTCTGTAGGTCACTGAAGAGAAAGCCGAGCTTGTTATCTCTAAGGCAGCTGAGCAAACATTAACTGTTGCTATAAATATTATAGCACTGATTTTATCTGCTGAGGCTGAACCTCACTGGAAGGGGCTCGAAGCCACGCGCCTCTTTTTCCGAGGCACAGCAAGGAGCGTCCCACCGAGCGCAGGGCTCGGCAGCGATCCAAACCTGCTCCTCACCCAGCGCTGGGGCTGTTGCACAGCCAGCCCTGCCCTTGGCACGGGAAGGTCAGCTCTTCCCAGAGCTACGAGCTGCGCATGGCTGCAGGAGCTTCCCTCGAGCCGCAGTGCCCACCAAGCCAGAGCAGAAGCGATAAACGGATGCCACAGAAAACTGCAGCACAAATTACAGGCAGAAAAATAGAAAGACAAAAGATGGATGAGATGGGCACAGTACTACAGCATGGAGTGGATGTGAACTTCAAGTGAACCTGAGCCGAATGACCAGGCTGCCATGGTATGTTCATTTGTCGGTGTCGGCATCATCAATCTAGCCTTTGTGGAGCTTGGCAGTGAGGTCTGGCTTTGCTTTCCTGCAGGATAAATAGGAACTACAACTGGTGCTGCAGCCTCCACATAGAGGAGCACTTCCACGGGGTCAACCCAAACCTCCAGAGCTGGTGTGAGTGGCACAGCTTTGATTCTTTCACCCAAATACGCCCCACCTGCAACCACACTGGTCCCCATTCCCCAGCCACGCAGCCCTGCTTTACAGAGGCAGTTTGAGGGAATGATTTACCTGACTTGGAGGAAGCTGGGGCAAAGACTTGGTTCAGTCTGTCCCCAGCGTTAGGGTATTTTGTGCTCATTATCCCAGCAGTACGGTACGGTGCCTTAAAACCAGAAATGAATCTTTGGACAAGAAATACTTTACATATGTACAAATAAAAAATACAACCTGACAGTACAAAACCTACTGTTAGTCACCATTCTGTCCAACTAGAAAACGCAAGATCAATCAAAAGCAGTGCAAAGCAGGTCCAGGCATATCTGTGACCCAGACCAAGAGCGGCAATACTGTTAGGAGTTACTATGGCAATTGCATTTCAATAGGGTTAGGTAATCAGGACTTTACAATATAAAAGTTGTACTTAAGTTGTACACTTACTTAAAAATTGCCATTTTGCTGCCATGATGTAGCTTTTGTTCTACAGCAGAGACGTGAAAAAGCAGCATGGAGTCAGATGGGCACTTCTAAATAACTTATTACAGCAACAGACTTCTCCAGGACATGCATTTGACTCTGGAGCGAGCCACGGTCAGCGATCACAAGGAGGCTGAGGTCAGGGTTTAATGCATCCCACTCTCATCCTGCACTACGCCAGAGTTCAGTGCTTCCCCGTGAGTGCACAAGGGAACAGGCACATCTCTTGTTTTAGCAGCTAGAGGGGCAAATAGTACAAAACTGTCCAAAGTGACGGGCAGGTGACACCATCCATGTTGCCAGCAGGCAACCCCAGCTCCGCAGGCAGCTTGGCCTGGGCTCCGTGGGAGCTGCTGGGCTTGGCCTGGGCTGCTGCCACCCAGCCCGGAAAGAAATACAGGACGTTTGTCACTCTAGAACCTGACAGACACCCTGTGCAAAGCAGAGCTGGTTCATTCACCTCGGGAACTGCAGTGCAGCTTGTGCTTTCTGCGCCCCTCTGCTCTGCCAGGGCCCATGGCACGGCCCAGCAAGTGACCCCGGCTCTGACAGCAGGAGCAAGTGCTCACAGGCTGGGCCTGGACGCAGCGGGGTGGCCACGTGTCCAGACCAAGGCAGAGGCAGATGGAGCATCCACCGCGGCTCGGCTGGACTGAGCACCACAGGGGCTTCCTGCCGTGAGGTGTGAGAGCCCATCAGCAGCTCCACGCCAGCTCGGGCAGGGTGCCCGGGGGCTTCTGAACCAGCCGTGTCTCTTAGTGCTCAGTGCAGAGCGTTTCTGGATGGTCTGCAAGCTCCTGGCTTGCTGTTCGCAGCAGTTTGTGACTGTCCTGCAGCGGGGGTGACGAAGTGGGGATCATCGAGGGGCTGCCATCAGGCTCCCGGTCACGTACTCACATGGAGGCGTCCGCAGCAGCAAGGGGGGTGCAGCTGCTGAAGGGCTGTGCAGCCCCAACGTGTGGAGCAGCATGTGCAGAAGAGGTGGTGCAGTGCGGGGCGGGCGAGGCCGGAGGTCTGCTGGGACGGCGCCAGCGCCGCGGCCCGCTCAGTAGTATGCACACACGCCTGCTCCAGCGCCGGCGGCGCCTCTCAGGACTGCGGCACCGGCGGACAGCGGGTGGGGCTGGGCGGCAGGCGGGCCGCCGCGCTCTGCTCCGTCCGGAAGCTGTAGTCGTACTGCGGGACAAAGCAAGAGAGGGAACCGTGGGGCATCGCCGGGCTGCAGCCTGGGCCAGCGCGTGCGGCCACAAGCCACGCTCCCTAACCCATGCCCGGGTGATACAACGAGCAGATTGAGACAAGAATTAGGCCTGGCACCCTGAGCCGTGACCTCAACCCCTGCCCAGGCAGGGCCGCTCTGGGTGAGCCGGTCGGCATCGCCTGCCCCTGTGTCGGTAACAGTCCCGAGCAGGATTTGTCCCCCTCCCCTAGCACCCAGCACTGACACAGCAGGACCAGGCTCCCCCGGCACAGTGCAGCTGGTCAGAGGTGCCCTGTGCGGGCCCCGCTCTCACAAGCCAGGGCAGCACCTCCTGAGTGCGGGTTTGGCTCGGCAAGGAGGTGGAAAATCCTCCGCGCCCCGGCACCCGACCGACGGCCCCTACAGACGGCCCAGCCCTGGGACCCAGCCGGGCTGCCGAGTGGCTGCCCGGGCGCTGGAGGCTGCTGCGGGACCCGGGACCAGCCCGCGGCCCCCGCGCAGC
>VZTU01023251.1:55279-109370 GCA_013400835.1 Zapornia atra
GCGGGGACCGCGGCGGGAGCGGGGCCGGGCCCGGAGACCCCGGGACCCCCCGGAACCTCTCTGAGACCCCCCGAAACACCCCCAACTCCCGGCCCGGCGGCTCCTCTTGCGGGGCCGGGGCTCCGACCGGCCCGGCCCTCGGCAGCGCGCTCATGAAGATGTCATCGCGAGCTGCTCGCTAATTAACACTTACAGAGGCCGGATTAGATATGCGTGACTGGGAGCAATTATCATCAAGACGAATCTCTCTAGTCACCGGGGAACGGAAAAAACGCCAATTGCTGGAACCGCTGTTCCCAAACCTGAGCCGCTGCCAGTGGGTAACGTGTTCATCTGGGGCAGGCTCCCGGGACCCCAGCACCGACAGTCCTCTGCACCCAGTGAGGAGCTCCAGCTCTGCCGCTACCCCTGTGCGAGGAGCAGCCCTCGGGCACCCGCGGTGTTCAGCTGGTTAAACTCACTGCCTTCCTGTCAGCTCAAAGGGTGATTAATGCTGGATGCTCACTTTGCTAATTAGACCCTCTCCAGACTTTTTGCCCAAGGCCAAGATAAAACGCAGACGGGGTACACTCTTCCAGCACCCCACCAGTGCAGGGGGCCACAGCAGCCCAATGGCTGACCACACCGCTCACAGGACCATGGCGCAGGGGCTCCCGCCACGGACAGAGCCACTAATGGCACTGGTGCCTTTGGTGTCACCTGCTCTGCATTGCACAGAGGCTGCCTGGCTGGCCGAGATGCCCATCTGGTGACGCTCCCCGTGCCAGACAGGCAGGACCAGCAAGGGCAGAGCCTGGCAGGGAGAGCCAGCCATGTGCTGCTGGGGCTCTGCTCCCCTGCACCCCGACACAGGCACACAGCACCCTCAGCCTGGACCTGCCTTTGCCCTTCGCCTGCTGTGCTTCTCCAGGCACTTCATGCGCTCCTCAGGCATGGCATTGCAGGCCTGCTGCCATCAGATGCCGACTTGGTGCAGGCTGAGTGCACAGCACAGTGTCGGTGCCTGCTTCGATCAGCTTTCCTGAAAGGGTGGCGTGCTTCCATTCGGCTCCTCGTAGCTGGGAGGATGGGTGCATACATCTGCAAATGTGGCGACAGAGAACAATAACTCTTGGAATTCTTTGGGAATATTTTTTGCAAGGCATCTCGCTCCAGGGAGAATGTTCTCGCTGCGCTGGAAATCCAGATTTGCTGTAATGGTGCTATTGCTTGCAAGGGAAATAAAGCCACGCAGAAATCCGCAATATTTATATGCGCAGCTATCTGTGTGCAGACAAGATGCTTCATCAAGGAATATGGGCTGCATAATTATACTTTTCATTACTCTGTAATGCACACAGCCTGGAACGGAACGGGAGGGTGTGGGGAGAGCCGCCAGGTATCGACCTTTCCTCCCCAGGCCACACCAGTGACTCTGGCGCTGGTGTCCTGCACTCTGCCAGCCTGTGAGGGGCATGGGGGAGGGCTGCACAGCCCCCCTGCCTGGGCAGCACTCCAAGCTGCAGGCAGTCCCCAGCAGAGACATGGCACGTGTGCCATGCAGCAGGCCTGCAGCGCCGAAACAGATGCTTCCACCAGCAACTGCCCATTGGGCAGCACCTTCAGAGCTGTTGTCGCCGTGGTCCTGGCCTGCCCGGTGCCTGCAAAACCCTGACAACTGACCCTTCTTGTCACACTCAGTCAAAATGATTCAGGAAACTCAAAAAAGCAGAGAAGCCATGAGGATCCTGGAAGTTCTGCTATGCCATCTTCTTACTCTCTGCCTTTAACCCAACTGGTCAGCACAAGAGATGCTGTTTGTGATTGATGGTGCTGCTGAGACCATCTTCCTCCTGGTCTGAGACTTCAGCTGAGGGGCAGCCCCTGCAGAGCCCGCGGCTGCTCAGCACCGTGCAGTCCACGTCACGCGTGTGCCAGAGCACTCACTTGGAAGCACAGACCACCCTCCGTTTGACAGCTGCCTCTGCCCCCGCTCTGGCAGGTCCCACGCTCACGGGACATGCAGCCTGCTTTTCCTAGTAACAAGTTACCAGTACATCAAGCTGAAACATGATGAAGTATTTTACCTGACAGGGCTGAGGCAAGTTCATTTGCTTCCCCAAGATGCAAAACGTGACCTAACACAAACAAGTGTTCTGCATGTAACATGTTTTGTTAATGAATGAGAAAAAAGGTTAAGCAGACACCTAGAATTTAAGAGAGGGCAGCAGACTTTGCCATCAGATTCAACACCTGAAGCACTTTCAACCAGCACAGATCACAGAGGACAACCTCAGTTCTGAGCTACTGCCTGACCCCATGTTGTCTTTATCCAGCAGCTGTGACTTGGGAAAGACAAGAGAGGCCTTTTCCATAGGGGAGGGATCTTAGGACACCACCGTTCTCAGGGCCCTTTTGCTTAGTGCTCACCTACCTCCTTTTCAATTTCTGCCAGAGTTTTGATTGTGATGCCCAGGAGATCAACTGACTGCATCTGGCAAGGAAAAAAAGAAACAGACATGTCAAATCAAGGTTTTCTTGGTTTGGTTTGGTTTGGCTTTGTTCAAAGTCAGCAAGCAGTCACTGCTGGGGATTCCTGTAAACACACACAGGATCCTGCTCCTCAGGCCAGCACAGGGCGCAGCAGCACAGCACAGGGCAGCGCTCAGGGCCTCTCCCCCCAAGCAGGGACAGCTGCCTCCATCTCAGCACCGCTTTGCACGGGTCGGTCTTCATCCATCTCCCCCTCGCTGCTCCTCGACCACACCACGGATTGCACAGGGCTGCAGCGCGTAGGTGTGAGCGGCCCTGACCAAACTGACCATATGGTGGCAATGGTGTCTAAAGGATCTAAGGGGAGGATTAGCGCGACCTAATCTCTCTGCATTTGTCCTCACAGCAGGGACTCCAGCTTTCTGGGAATAATGGCCCATAAACAGCCCTCTCAGAAGCCATGGTTGTGAAAACCCTGTCTGGTGGCTGCACACACAGGTTGTGTCAGCAGGAAAGAAGCACAAAGAGGGGGCATGACATGAAAGATCAGACAGAGCCGATGGCTCCCTGTTTGCCCTAACAGCTTCTTGTCAATTGATTTTTAGAGATCTTGGTTTCGGATCAGAGGCATTAGGGAACTGGCAATGGATGCTCAGCCTTTGAGCTCAGGATCACCAACCTAAACTAGTGATGCTGAGAGGTCACTCTGAATTAGTGCTGGGTTTCCATTTCAGGTGAGAAAACCTGCCCTGCCCAGGCTGTCCTTGGCACCCCTCCACCAGCCCTGCAGAACTCAGTGCTGAGCAGGCAGGACATAGTGCCCTCCTCAGCTCACCCAGCAGCAGGAGCCATGCCCCTGGCAGCACAGGCATGCTGAGCAGGACTCTGCTTGAGGAGTGAACTCGCTTAGAAACGTGCTGCATGTGAAAAGAACCCAGCCTGTTTTGCTGCTGCACCCAAATCACGGTGGCTCCGACCATCTCCCACGCCAGTGGGCAACGGGAACCCTCAGGTCATCCTTTCATCCTTGCTCCCGCTCCCCGGGCCCTGTCGAGGTCCAGCTCAGCGTCACCAGGGTGCAGCCACCACCCCGGGCTGCCCTGGCTGGCACTGGTGAACACAGGGGTGCAGCCATGGCACCGCTCCTCCTCCCTGTCGGCCACAGCTGTTCCCACTCCCCCTCCCAAGCCACCAGTGCCCACCGAGGTCGAGTAGCTCTGGAAGACTCTGACCCACAGGCTGCTGCCCAGCTCTGCTGCGCAGGGCAAGGAGCCGCAGGAGCCTCACGGCAGCTGCCAGCGCCAGGCAGCCTGATGCCACTGCCTCAGCCGACTGGGCTGAGGGAAGTTGCAGGCTGCTGGCACTACGCCGTCTCCACAGGGTGAGCCCAGGAGGGCTGTACCCTGCAGCTCTCTGCGATCTGTGCCCTAGGAACTCAGAAATACTTCCAGCACCGGAGCCCTGCTGCCATTCCTGTTTCTGAAGGCAACAATCCCTCAACTCTGGGACAATTCCGTTTCAGAAGTGAGCTGGGAAAAGCCACCCCCCCTATGGGAAAGCATCGTGAAGCGCAGCCTTGGGTCGTATCTCAAGCACTGTGTGTATGTTGGACCCACAAAAGAAGGGCTCTCGGAAGCCGATGATCCGTGTTGATGCTTTGTGATCACTGTCCACGAAAAGAACATCAGCACTGGGAGAACAACGAAGGCAACTCACCCCTTCGGGAGCACAGGCGAACTTCTCCGAAATCATGAAAGGCACTCCATCCATAGCTGAAAGGGACAGAACAGGCAGACACGTCATGTTCCCAGCTGACTTCTGACATGCAACTTCACACATTCCCAGTGACAGATCAAGTATTCACAGCATTGACACATGACTGACAGCTCACAGGAGTTACTGCAGGGCTCTCCCTCCCTCCCTCCCTCTTACCCACTAGTGGTTTCCCTCTGCTCACAACCCAGCTGAGTTAGTCCCTATGGAGTCAGGAATTCAACAAACCCTCCCCTGCTCCCCATACGCAATTCCATCGTGTAATTTTGAGCCCTCCGGTTGGGTTCAGCTGCCAAACCAGGACAGTATTTAAACTGAAAACAAACGGAGTTTATGAAGACAGACATCTATTTACCATCTGAGCAAACTCAGAGGTGTCTGAGCAAGAGGCCCAGGACCATACGGGGTTCAGGTGACTCCCCAAAGCAGCAAGGACTCCTGTCTGGGGACGAGCACCCTCCCTGTCCCGGCTTCTGCCTGTGCACACTCCAACACTTGCAAACCACAACTGGAGGATGGAACCAGTGGGAAACAAGGATGAGCACAAGGACACAAGGGCACGGCACAGCCTCGTGTCACTGGGCCACTCTCTCTCTGCTGCACGGCCTCCATGACCTCAGGAGATGCCTTTACACTGTCTGTGTGTTCTGCTCACAGGCTGTGATGAGGTTCAGCAATGTTGTCGTGCTATTGCCACCTTGGGAACTCCGCCGCCTCCCACCAGACGTGTCGGCACAAGGGAGATGTTTATTTCTGAAACACGTAACTCAGCAGTTTCCACAGCAGATGGGAAAGGGCACGGTGCCATGGCAGAGCGCAGCCCCAAACACACCCGCTTTATTGCAGTTACAACTCAGACATTTTCAGTCTTTAGATTTCAGCTCTGAAATAAAAACTTCAAACTACAGCAAATTTAAGAGCCCTCAAGTAACCCTGAAATAGGGTTTCCTTTCACAAAGCATCTGCACCCATGAACCCAGGGCTTGTCTGCTTGCTGCCTGTACCTTCCATCCGCACCAGGGAGTTCGCACATTAGTGATTTAATACAGGTCACTTAGGAACACTTAGCATTTTACATTTGCTTTGTATATTTTTTGACTTGAACCACCCCCTCCTCGGGAGTGATTTCATTATCAAAGGTGCGATGTGGCAGCCACAGAGCTACACGAAACAAAAGAAAACAGATGAAAAGCAGCATCACCAAATCCAGGAAGTTTTGAACCTGAAAGACCATCTGCATTTGTTACTCCGACAGAAACCTGCTTTGATCAGCCACACGCCGGCTTTTGTAAGGTAATTTAAAGAATAAGCCAGGATGAGCACACGCGTCCCCGGCAGCCCCCGCCGGACCGCCCGCATCCGTCCTTCCGTCCTCGCACGCTCCAGCCCTCCCGGAGCTCAGAACTGCAGAGCAAAGCAGCAGATGAAAGCAGGGTGTGCCAAAGGCTCAGCAGCGCAATTAGCACTCTCCTAAACAAACGAGCTTCAACAGAGCTGTAATTAAGCAGGCCTGTAATTAAGTATATGCCCTTTATCATAACGATCATGCTTAAAAATGGCATGATGCATGGAAGTGTGTTATTAATGCTGCGCTCCCGAAGCGCGGGAGCGTGCACGGAGCCCGCGTGTCAGACCCGTCACCAGGCTGCTGGCAAATACAGGAAGGGAGGAATGGGCCAGCAGCACTCAGGGGCCCCACTCACTGCCCAGCACCCGGGGCCACCAGGACTTAAATACCCACTACTCAGGAAACCCAATGTGAATACAGTGCTGGGCTGCATGGTGGCCCCCTCCTGCACCCCCCCCCCCCAGCAGCCTTCATCCCTCGCCCCACAGCCCCTCGCCCCACGGCCCCTCACAGGCAGGACCTGCCCAAGGCATGCAGGGAGGCAGGGCAGCTCACAAGACCCACACAAGAGGACAGGAGTTGTAACGTCAGGGCTGAGCATCTCCAGCAACAGGCAGGAAGGAGCTCCCAGGTCTGTGCCATAGGGTCCAGCGCTGGGGGCTGGGTGCCATCGCTCCTGCCCTGCACCGTGGGACAGTGTGCAACTGCCATTTACAGCCACCAGTTCATTTCATAATATAATTAAATGAAACCAGAACCGTAGGAGGCTTGTAATGCCACGTCCCTTGTTCTGATGTTGTGCTGTAAATAAGTATCACCAGCAGCCTTGAACCCTGCCAGGGATCCCAGGGCAGCCCCAGCTTCTCTGGGCACCCTGTGCCAGGGCCTGCTCCTCCCCAGGAAGGCTTTCTGCCTCCCAGCCCCTCTCCATCCCCCTCCTGCAGTTGAAGGCCGTTCCCCTGGTCCTGGCCCTCAACACCAGCCCCTCTCCAGCTCTCCCGAAGCCCCTCTGGGTGCTGGGGTTGGAAGGAGCCAGTGTCCAGAACTGTGCTCCTAAAACCAGCCCTAAGGACAGCATCCCCGAGAATCCCCGAGAGCAGCTGAGGGGAGGCTGGACCCTGCGGTAAGGGGCACCCGAAAGGGCCCAGGAGCCACCAAAAACCACAGCCAGCTTTTAACTGGGCTACTTCTTCATCACAATGTACCGAGCCTCAGTCTGATCCTTTCAAGGGCAGGCCACAGAACTGCTCTATAAATACAACTTGTTAGCTCGCTTAGAAATTCTCTCTTTAATCTGAACAAGCACTGTCACCCTCTCCGAGCACACGATAGATGCTGCCTTCTGTGCTGTAGACTCCAACTAAATCTCAGTTGTCAAATTAGTAATTCATCTTTCTTGAATAACTGTATTTTTAGCAAAGCTACCAGATTTAAATAATCAGACCTGCCAATGCTACCCTAATTTAAACATGCTGACGAACTTTCACAGGCAGCATCAGCTAACATAATGAGTTTCTGGATGACAAAGAACTTCAGACCGTAGTTCTCTACACTACCCAGCGTAATAAGCACTTGTTCTTTTCTACAATGCACACATAAAAGAGGAATCTAAATAATAATTGCTGTAATTATCTTGAAAAATATGTGGTGATTAATGGTGATTATGAAAATCTGTATAATTGTTCACTGAAATCTCCCATGATCGGATGCTTTCCTCAAACAGCCATTAACGAAGAACTCGGGGACACAAAAAGCACCACAGCTCAAGCCAAGCTCCTGACCACTGAAGTGTGAGGATGGGGCTGCGGGTGAGGACATGGTGCAGGTGAGGACGCGGTGCAGGTGAGGATGGGGTGCAGGTGAGGATGGGGTACAGGTGAGGACAGGGTACAGGTGAGGACGCGGTGCAGGTGAGGACACGGTGGCGCACACGCCCGGCTCAGCTCCTGCCTCTCCTATGCACTCTGCGCATGGTGCTACAATGTCCCTGGTGTGACACACGTGTCACTGTGGTTCAAAGCACGAAGTTCAACCTGTTATTTATGCAAATAATTAATTACTCTTGTATCCAACTAGCAGTTTGTCATGACACATTAATGACTTGATAGACTTCTATGAACTAGTGAACACAGGACAGCAGAGCGCTTTTATCGTCATTTAATTTAAAAACGATCCTGTGTGAAATTATCTAGTCGTGAGTGATGGAAGCATAAAGAACAGACTCAGCAAAGCTTCTTTTGGATCATTGCTTTATTAATGGTAACGTCAGGGAAATGAAAAATGCTAACATTGTCATATTTAGCTCCTGGGTATAGATGAATAGCTGCCTCAGTGCTTGGCGGGTTCAGTTTGCACACTGCAGTGAGCGCTAATTCTTCACACTACTATTGTGGGGATACACAGCCACGGAAGGGTTTAGATACCTCAGCTCCCAAGCAAAGAACAGCTGCTTCTGCATTTAAATTTTCACCATAAGCTTTTATAGCTTTGGATTTCTTTAGTGCTACTTTTGCGTGGCCTTTTACGCTTGAATTTTCAACTGCCAACGTTAAAAATACTTAAGTAAATAACCCCCTTGCAAAACATCTTCCTGTGTGACTCTGAAAGTGAAGCATCACTAACCCAAACTCACAGAAACCCTGGCACTGGGCAGGAAACGACATCTCTGTGTTCCCACCAGGAACTGAGATGCGGCGGGAGCCAGGACTGGCACAGAGCACGGGCACGGCAGCACTCGGGCCGGGCGGCCGGCACACCCAGGGAACCCACGCTGGGAGGGGGAGGGACAGGCAGGCCCATCCCATGCGGATGCCAAGGAGCCCCCAGAAGGGCCAGCAGCCCCCAGTGTGCAGCCCGGCTCCACGGGTGGCAGGCCAGCCCCACAGGACACACGCTGACTGGGCCCTGCTCTCTGGCAATGCAGGCACGAGTGCGGAGGAGCCTCTGGGCATGGGGTGACAGGCAGGGACAGGACATCCCTGCCTGTGCCCCCTCCAGCCCCTGCCTGCTGCCGCTCCCACCCCTCTGCCCCCCGGCACGAGCCCTGCGCCCCCACAGCTTCACACCCACATGGAGGACAGCCCAGGACAGCCATGTGACACCAGGCATGTTACGCTGTCACACTACAGGGGGAAGACATCCAGAAGTGTGGAGAAAGCGTTTTACAGCAGCCTGCAAGGCATCAGGAAGATGCAAGCGTTTCAAAACAAACCACGCTCTCTGTGATGTACGGCTAAGCCTCCTCCTTCTGTATCCCTGTACACAGCGAGTTAAATAGCAGCCGGAATAGTAAACATGTGTGTGCGCTCCCTGTGCTACCGTGCGCCAGTCCCAGATGGAACCCCACCATTCTGCATTTCCAATCACTAATGAGAGCAAAATCCCAGGGGAAACAAAAGCCAACTCCTGCCAGCTCCTGCAGAGCCGGCTGCGATGGGAACACGGGGACTGCCCCAGGCTGTGCGCCCTGGCTGCAGACCTGCCCCCTGCACACGCTCCGTTATTTAATCAAGTACCCAAATATTAAGACACTGACCCCCGGCTCATCACCGGTCCCCTGTCAGCCTGCCAGAACAGCCCTATGGGAAGGAACCCTCGGGAGGGACCCGGGGGATGCCGAGCTGCCCCCGGCCCAGCAGACCACCCCGACACCAGGAGCCAGCCGCAGCCCAACTGCGGCTCCAGCACATATTGCAGTTTAGGCTGTGGCTTGGGCTCACCATCTGTGCTGCTCCCACAGAGGCTGTGCTGCTGGCTGTGCCGGGGGATCGGTGGGTTGCCGGCCCTGCACAGCCCCTCATTAGCCACACGCTGACGAGAGACCAGAGCGGCCAGGATAGCTTATGCTCTGCTCAAGCACCTGGTACTGTGGGCCCAGCAGGATCTGCCACAGAGCCGGGGTGCCCCAGCAGCGCCCTGGGCAGGGGCTCAGCCCAACACCCCATGTTCAGCTGCATCAGAGCGAAGCACCAGCCCAAGCTGTTGCAGGGGAGCGGGAATGTGGCTCTGAACACCCAGCCCCATGCCCAGTGCCCAGGCAGCCCCAAAACACAGGGTGCTCAGCATGGTGAGCAGGAGAACTGGGGCCTCCCAGGCCATGGAAGGAAACCTCTGTGATGGGAAAGGTTTACAGCTTTCCTGTGTGTCTTGAGACGACTTTGATTAAAAAAACAGACCCAGACTAAATTTTCATTTTTGCTAATTTGATTGTCAGCCTTGATTTTCTGTGTTTCCTGCATAGCTCATGACACGGCACAATTAGTTCTTTACTGCTAGATCAAACCATGAAAACACTTGAGAAAATACTGCTGGTTTTGATTATTTTCTTTTTTAAATAAAGTGAAGGTTAAGTACTGCATGGTGATGGCTAAGTAGTACCTCAGCGCTGTGGCTGCATCGGCACCAGAGAACATGGAGAGACTTCAAACGAGCTCTTCAAATTGCAAGTGTTTAGGAGCTCTTGATTTTATTATTTTTTAATAAAATGTCCCCTTTGAAGTCTCCGCACCACACTAAACTTCAAAGATCACACCTAAGCATGTGCTACTTCCAAGCAACAGCCCTTAATTAATTAGATCAGAGCAGATACAAACCAGGGCACTGGCGTGGGGCTGCGGCAGTGCCGGCGCAGGTCCCACTCGAGGACTGGGAGGCGAAGCGGAGGCACCCACCTCTCCAGACTCCGCGCCCGGGCTGCCGCACTGAAGAGAAACACAGACGCTTTTCAATTACTTTCAGCTCCAGCAGTAATGACAGACAGACTCCTTGGAAGTCATTAAAGGCGCAGGGCCTGTCTGCCGCAGAGCCCGGGCGGCGCAGGCCGGGCTGGGGCCAGGACAGGCAGTCGCAGAAACCATCTCGGGCAGCACCCACAATAGCTGCAGTGTTCCCCGGGCAGCGGCTGTAAATTTCTCCCCCTTGATGAGAGAAACATCCTGTTGGGTAACAGCTGCTTCCTCCCAGCGCTGGTGTGTGCTCAGCACTCCAGTCACCGCGGTGCTGCAGGTTAGGGGCAGGGTGCATTACAGAAACATGCTGCCTTGAGTCATGGTACCCGGCTCCGGTTTTCCCTTGCCGCAACGCTCACAGCGGTGCGATGTTGTGACAGCGCAGGGAGGCTGTCACTGCCAGGGCACTGGGCTCCCTGACTCCAGAGCCTCTCTGGACGGGGCCAGGTCACCGGGCAGCAGCAGCCACTCACGCCTGCGATGGTGGCTGTCAGCACTGCGTGGCTCGAGCTGTGCTCCAACATCTGTGCCCAGGGCTCCCTAGAGAGGTAAGGGTGCACAGCACCCTCTCTTAACATAGGGTCATTTCTAAACTCACAGCAGCTTCGTACTTCTGATACAAGCAGGGTACAGGAGACAGAGCAGCTGTCCCAAGAGCACTGCGCCCTCCATGCCACAGGCACCCCTAAGTGGGACCGGAAAGCAGAGACTTGGCACAAGCACAGCAACAGGGGACATGAGGCTCCCACCCCATGACCGGGAACTTGACTGCACAGACCACGTGCCCCCATCCTCCAATCTGGCCAGAAGAGCCCTGACGAGGATCCAAAGCTGAGGTCTTCAGCACAAGAGCCACAGCCATGCCGCAGGCGATGCTGCCTAAAGGGAGCGGAAGGGCTCCTCATCCTCCCAACAGCCGCCTCATGGAGCCACGGCCCATGGAGCTGAGCTCTTCTGCAGGAGGAGATCCACCATGCCACTGCACAGCAACACAGGATCCAGATCTCCTAATGTAATTTAATTTTTAAGTGCTCAGAGTCATTAGTAGAGCCACATATTTCTATCAGGTAAATTTCATTTGCATATGCAAATTATATCTAAATACACTGCACCATTAATATGATCACTAATTACATAATAATAGTCACCAATCTCCACACAGATCAAACTTACAGTTTTGTAGCTATTAAGGAAATTGTGCTTTGTAATTAAGATAATCCTCATTTCCAGATGCTAATTAACTATAGAATAATTAGCTTCTTTTGCTAATGTAAATTAAGTATTTTCAACCTTATTGGTAAGAGAGTTGCTTATCACTTAAAAAAGAGACAACCTAGAAATAATCCCTCCTCCCCCTTAAAGGTGGAAAGGTAACTCCATTTTTATCAGCCTCATTTGCAAATGCAAATTAGCCCCGATTAATCAAGCCACAGATAAATGCGCCCATCTCATTGCAGGGCCAGCTGCATGGAGCTCCAATTCCTGCCCTCCGACAACATGGCCCATCCACGGGGCAGCCGGCTGGGCGCAGCTCCGCTCCGAGGGAGCGGGGAGCAGAGCTGCACCCCATGGCCCAGCTGGGTGGAGGGGCATCCCGTGGTGCCACCCGAGCTGCCGTGAGCAGCGGCAGGCAGCGAGAAGGCGGCCTACCTGGCAAGGAGCCGCCGCCGCCAGCCAGCCCGCCTCGGCAGGACGTGGCCTCGGCTGCAGCGCATCCATCATCTGCTAAACCAATCCACCCGCTCCGCACCACCATTTGTCATTAATTATGCTAATCAGCAAACCATTACTCTCTGATGACACCACAGCACTTATTAGCTAGTTATGGCTTTTCAAAAGCACAGCTTATTGTGTATGCAAGTGCCGTGCATACATTAGCCTACAGGGAAGAAATGTCCAATTATGAAAAGAAGAAATTTGCTATTATCTCCTTCTAACAAACCAATTTAGTAATTACAAAAGTCTCTGAACTCAGAAGGATCCTTTAAGAAGAGCTGAGTGATGAAACCAGAGAATTTTGTTTGCAATAACTTTCTGAGCTGGAACTAAAGTGACAATAGGGGAATGAGCAGTTTTTATTATCATAATTACCATTCTTGCATCTCAACTTCAGATGATCAAGAAGCAGCTTTAGCAAGAAGCACAGCCCCACTCGTCGCTCTGCTCACACCACCCCGTTTACTCGTTTGGGGAGGTACACAACCAGATTTGCCTGTCGCGGTTCAAGAGGTGCAGCCCTGCCACAGCCTGTGGGAACCCACACTAAGCACCCGCACGCCCGGTGGTGCCAGCGACAAGCGGGTCTGAAGGCCCATGCCAGGCGCAGGCATCTCGCGCTCAAGGGGCGCGCAGCAGCCGAGTGGGGACCTGGCCCAACGACAGTGGAGCTGAGCGGGTGTCCAAGGGCTCAGCGGGAGAACAGCCTCATTGGAGCATCCAACCCATTTACAGCTCCTAAGTTGTTTTGCTCACTGCCAGAGGAATACCACTAGTTTTAGAAGCTTAATATGTGTTAAGAGCTCATTAATATCATCAGAGTAAATGGGCCTATTAAAACATCTTTAAGCAATATCTGAACATAAATCTCCCTAAACTATATTTAATGACTGTACTTAAGATACATTATATGCAAGTCTTAATGAGACATTAGATAGCATTTTGAAGATTAAAATTAGAGAATCCATATAAAGTCTGTCCACTTAATGTAGCCTTAAGCTACACTGATGAAAAGCATTACTACCAAATTATTACTTCATTAGAACAAATATTTTCTAATCATTTCTGATTTATGCCATTAGTCGTCTCCATATATATTATTTGTATATATCTCAGAGTATACACAAAACAATTTTCTAGTTCCACAGGAGACGGGAGAAATTTTGAGCTTTCTAATGGCTGAGTTAATTACTTGTCTTTTTCCCATTGAGTTAAAAATAAGCACTCTTTATAAAAGTCCATTTACTGTATCCCCACTTTTCTAATTTAATTGGAGATTTTAATTCCATTAACCACGAGGTCATTTTTTAAGCATTCACTGTTTTGCTTCACAAAGATTAGTAAGATGCCTTGGACTCGGCCCTCCTCAGAGGCCTCAGTGTGGTGGCAGGGCTGGGACGAATCCTGGCTGAGGGATGAGCAGGACCCTCATGCTGCAAGGCTGCCAGACGCTCATGGGCAAAGGACTGCACCCCAGGGCCGGCCAAGGGAGCAAATGCTCAACACCCGCATCGCAAGGAGGCGGTAGTACTGCCCAAGAAGAGTGCCCCACAGCCACCCATGGCACAGCACAACCCATGGCATGGCATGACCAGGGATGGGACGCAGCGCCAACGGTAACCAGGGCCTGGTGCTACTCCCAGACAACCCCGCAGCAGCAAGTGATGCCCATCATGCCATGGCACCTGCTCCAGCAGGACTGAGAGCAGCCCCTGCCCACAGAGCACCCGTGGGACCGGCGCCCGATGCTGGGACCTGACACAGCAGCGGGACACCAACCGAGTCCCTGCCAAAATGAATCCCAACAACCTTATTAGCAGGAGGGCTTTATGTGTGGTTTGTTTTGTATAAACAGCTTTTCATTAGATAAATGAAGCCCAACAACCTTTATAAATGTTTTCAATTATGAAATTATGCCATTGAGATATCGGGATGAGGATAATCAGGGAAAACACCAGTGACACCTCTTGACAGGAGTCAGAGCGTGCTGCCTGGATGACTGCTCCTCCCAATGAAATGCAGCCGAGCCACGCCAGGCACTAAAAAAAATCCTTTATTAGATGAAATCTGTAGCAACAAGACTATTTTCATTTGTTCTGCCCAAGTCTTCTATCCAAAAGAGAGAACATCTCATTGTAACAATTTTGCATTTTTAACTGTGCAAATTAAGCATTCTTCATAAATAACAGCCTGGTTTTCTGCACTAGAACTCCTTTTTATTAGCAGCACAGTAACGAACAATGAGCAATGTGTTCTATTATTCTTTGTCAAATCACAGAATGCTACATTAGAATAACTCTGCTGGTCAATGTAATATAGTAGATTAAATTCAACTTCTGTGCAAAAACCACTGTAAAACAGCATGATAAGAAGGCTATAAAAAATTTAATTTTACTCCAAACTCCATCAGAAAAAAAAAATGGTGTGAAAAGTAATTTTGCATAATCAGTACACGCCATCTGGAACAATTAACCGATTTCTATAGAACTATGAGGATCAGTCATATCTGCTTATTAAAGATCAGAAATTATACAAGTAATAAATCCTTGAAAAAACTAAGCGCACTCCCGCCTGTCAACGCTATTTTAACTTCAAATACTGAAGAACGCCTGATAAGGCTGAAAAGAAGAGATTAATATATGCAAATTACATCCAGCATTTAAAATCCCCAACAACTGTCTCCGGTTTTCTGTCCCTTATTGCTGCCTTTATGTTTTATTCATACACCAACTCACCTGTCACTTCATAAGCTATAATATTATGGGGGTATTATTAAACAGCATAAAGCCGTGCTTTAATTGGAAAGCTTCATTGCATTTTCCAATTATTTGGAGTAAATTAAAAGCAGATGCACATAGTTTAATAAGGAGTCTAATATCAGTTCCGGGAAATCAAAATTCATTGTCATTACTGTGCCGTGATAGTTTTGCAAACTGTACTCAATTTCAGAGGTTTTGAAAAGAAAATTTGTCTGTGCAATCTGTTAATTGTCATTCGGTTAATAACTGTTTAAACATCCGAACCACAGAGCGGCTTCCCATCTAAAAAAAATTAAACTATGGGGCTCGGAAAGGCAAAACAAACAGAGCACGGCCCAGCCTGGGGGTTGTGCTCCACCAGCAACTGGCCCAGCGCCGCCGGCTAGGCCTCCTGTACCAACAGTGTGCAGAGTGAGGGCAGAGCAGCACCCCTGCCCTGGCATCTGATGCCCAGGTCCCCTCTGTCCCGGCACAGCCCCGCTCCAGCTGCTGCTTGCCCCCACACACACCCCACACGCCCCACCAGCATCAAGGCCTGTGCCACAGGCCTGGGACATCCCTGCGGGACACCTGCTCACACATAATGCAGGGGGCAGCAGCCAGATAATCCCCTCGGCAGAGATCAACAAGCAGCGTCCTGGGAGAGGGGCAGGCACGGGGAAAAGCAGGCAAAGCTGGTGCCCTGGTACCTTACAGCAGGAGCAGGCAAGGCCTTGGTGCCAGCCTCCAGCTTGGCGGGGCGGCCCAGACACCAGGCGAGAGCAGGAGCAGCACCACAGGCAGAGCTGCCGGGCTCTCGTGCGAGTACATGACAGTGAGACGATGAGGATAAAACTGCTGCTTCAGACGGCAGCGTGTTAATCAGAGAATCACATCTGAAAGATTATACAAGAGACAGAACTTGCGGCTTCATCTCTCACTGCTCAGGTCCAGCACAGCACCGGTGCTGCTGCGACAGCGGGCACGCAAGGAAGCCGTACACCAAAGGAAGCTGTGCACTACAGATGAGCTCATTCAATAATACACTGTTTTGAATCTCATTAAATCCAGCATTAAGTAACACATTTCCCTTTCTGAAATACACGGCTGCAGCATTTTACATGAGATCTCAGTCTGCCCCAACTCCTGGCTATTCACAGAGCCTGTTATGGTTTGAATAATATAGATATTAACCAGGTCTCAGTCCAGAGACCCGAAACTGCAGCAGGGTAAAGGACAGACTGACTTCAGTCTGGGCGTCAGCAAAGAGGTTTCAGTGCAGAATACAGCCTGTGTCTGCTTTTAGGACCACCCTGATCAAAATTCGGTGTCACACAAAGTGAGTTCAGTTCCACATCTCTTCAGAAGCACAGAGAGCACACACATGGGAGTCAGGGCTGACAGGAAGATGCGGCGCAGGGCCTCCCCCTTTAGCGAGTGGGGTGTACTAACACACTTCAACATAGGAGGGTCTCTCAAACCCACCAGAAACCATGCCAGAAGATGAAGATAGAGGCAATTCTTGTGCACTGATCCAAAAAAATAGCATCTTCCTTTTTTTTCAAAATTACCTGTTTTAATAAAGCAGACACACTGTGCCAAGTGAACCATTTAATTATCTGCAAAAATGATGAAGCAAAACAATAGTTTGCAAAACTAAATGACTAACCTCTGATTAAAATGTCTGTCCTCATTACAGGCAGATAAAAGATACAGGATCTTTCAAAAGGAAATGCATAGCGACGAGAAGTACGTGGCAGTTGTGGCATAGATAACCTGACATTTTGCAACAAGAAAGAAGCTGATGTATGGGCACTGAAATGGAACAAAATTATTTATTCTTCCATTTCTTGATCTAGAAAGAAAAAAAGGAAAAAAAGAAAAAAGTTGAGAAAAAAAGGAAGGATAAAGAAAAGAAGAGGGGTAACATGGGTTCCTGAGTATGTCGCCTTGCAGGGAACACCCAGCTGCCAGGGCTCCAGCCTCCACAGCCTCCTCTGGAGCTGAGCTCAGCCATGCTGGGTCCATCACTGAACTCCAGAAAGGAAGGAGGAATATGGCTGCAAATGGCTGCTGTGGGAGCAGCGCCTGTATAAACGCTTCCAACTGAACTCACCCAGGCACGTTACAACTCTCCCCACCAAGACCTGCCTTATCCCACACAGAGGAGAACCACAGGTTTTGATGATGTTCCAGATCATTAACATCAGTTTCCACTGGCTGCTACCTCCCTGGACCTGGAGATAACCCAGAGAGGAACCCACACCAAACCTCGGGGTGTCTCCCATGAGCATCCCACTCTCCCACAGCTGTGCTGCCGATGTCCCCAGCTCCTCTGTCTGGGCAACACAGGACTCAGTCCCTCTGCCCCCTCCCCAGGGGGCCCTGTCCCAGAGGACTCTCCTGCCGTGACTCAGTGACTCAGCAGATCCGTGCTCTGGCTGGCACCTACAATTGCAAACATCTCTATCAGTGCAGCCCACCCGTTCCATGTCACAACAGCTTAGACTACCTGCCACCCCAAGCCGCTCCCATGGCCCATTGGGCATTGTAATGAAACCATCCTGCTACCTGACAGGATCACTGGGTTTGTCGTGACCTTTCTGTGAAGTGTTGCGAGGGGGGTAGGTAAATATTTAAATACAATAAAGCAGTATTTATATATAGAGCAATAATAAACATCCATTAAAATAAATATTTACTCATCTAAGGTAAATTTACTTAAGGCCAATGTTATATAAACACGGCAGCATAATTCCAAGCCACACAACGTGCCACCTGTGAGAGCTGCCCTCAAACATCCCTCACAGTGAGCTGCTGAGCCCACACCAGCCCACACTACGCTGGTGACTGGCCGCAATTCCCTTCCTCAGTGCTCAGTCCAGCTTCTCTAGGAAAAAGCCCTTCACACACGTTAGCTGTGCTGATAACGCAGTTAAAGATGACTATAAAATAATGCTGTTTATGATAAGAAATATAGCAGAGACATTGCTACATCAAAGGGCTGCTCCAGCGTCCCGCCGCTCCTAAGCAAGTGAATGGCAAACATCACAGCCTCACTCACACTCACAGCTGGCTCTTTATCAGCAGATAAAGCCTGTGACGTGTTTCGGGATGTGACATTTAAGCTACAGCCCAAAGGACGTGGCGTCCCCCCGTTGAAAGAATGGACCCCTTCACCTTGGGCTCAGTATCAGCCAAGAGCAGAGGCATTTTCAGGGAACAGCCACAGCCATGGGCAGTCTGAGTGTGGAGGAAGGGGACAGGAAGGGCGGGAGGCGGCGGTTGAGCAGAGTGCAGCTCTGGGCATGAGCAGCGAGGATGCAGGCCGGTGGCACAACGGCCTCAAGCACAGGCTCCAGCCACAGGGCATGGGGTGATGGGCTTGGCTGCCCTTGCCCAGCACCGGGAGCCCTGCACGGAGCTCAACTGCTGCTCCGCAGCCGCTTCTGCAAGACCTCTAACTGCACTGGGAGCTCCTCACCTGCCCCAAGATTCTCAAGCACGTTTTACAGAGCCATTCAGTGCACTTTTGTACAGTGTAAATAACACATGCTGCTGGATGCTGAGTTCCATGAGTTAACACAGCTGGAGGTACCAAACTCCTGGTCAGCACACCAGCACATCAGGCTAACACAGGCGCTCTCAGTACAGGCACAAACTCTGCAGCTGTTTGGGCCGCAGGTACTGCCTGGACATACAGAGACACATCCAAGTACGCTCGGCTTCTGTTCTGTAGCTCTCACAGCAACTTCCATGTGTGTTCCAAAAACTCAACACTTCATCCTATCCAAGGGCGATCACCCTGCTATTCCCAGTCTTCTGCAAGAGCAAAGCCCATGGAGACAGCATTGGACAGGCCAGGTCAGGTCTCTGGCCATCAAGTGACCACATTAGCTCCAAGCTCACACAGCTCTTTCCTCCCTAACATGAGCTCAGAGGCTCAAAGGCCTTTGCAGACTCCTGATGGGGCCACGCACACATCTGACATGCCACACAGTTCGGTTTCTGTCCTGATGGTCAGAGCAGATCAGGAGGGGTACAAGTGTTGACTGTCCCATATTCAAATGACCTAAATTTGTATGCTACAGGTGACAAACACACCTAACCTGCAACACAACTCAGGAGTCGGCTACAGTAAAGTGCCAGGGCAGCAGGACATTCCCACTCAGCAGCACACCAGGTCACACACTGAAGGCAGCAATGGCTTCGCCCCACCAAGAAAACCCAACACTGGGGGAGCCCACAGCTCAGACCACCTCCTGGTTCTCCAGAAGCCACAGCTGAGACTGTAAAAATGTCATTTTGCACACTCAGTCCCTACTTTTCCACACAACACCCTGCCACATGCTCTGCAAGGTGTGACAAGTTTTCCACCCCCATTCCTAATCCTTTTCCCCAGTTGGTTGCACAGACCCCACATTGGGAGGCTGAAGTGAGTCTGAGAGTGAAATCAGAGGCCGGAGCTGGTGTGGGGAGGCTCTGCCAGCTCCAGGATCATGGCGCATGGCTGGCCCTGCAGCACCCATGGTCCCCAGGCAGGAGACAGCTCTTGCCCACGATAAGAGTTTGAAGGGGGCTCTCAAGGAAGGTTTTATAATTCTAGAGGTTTACGTTTCAGTGGCACTTACACAGTGAAAACTTATTAGAGGCAAGATCCCCAAGAGGCAGCAGCATCCTGGGCTGGAACACACTGTTTATTAACTTCAGAGCGCTGCGGTGGCACCGGAGCCCATCCAATTAGCGAGGCCGGCAGGGTATCGGCACTCCTAAGTCTCCTGGTTTGTGAAAGGGTTAAAGCTTATTATTAGCATATAATTTACAGGTCCTTTCTCCCAGGAAAGAAATAATGCACAGTAAATGCCACATTCGTTTTAATAATACATGTTACAGTCTGTGCCCAACATCTGCACAAAGGTAAAGCAGACAGATTTTTTTGACATGTCCCACTCTGCCATCCAAACACAGGCTTTTTGTTTCTTAAGTGACGGAAGGTTTAATCAAGAAAGCAGGCAATTCATCAATCGAAACAAGGCTGCTCACACCGCCCTGACAGCACACACATGGTTTTATACAGAAGAGACCTCGCCACCTGTCAGCAGCACCTTTTACATCAGGATATACAAATACACGGAGTGATCAATCCTCCAGCTCTTCCCATTAATTTCTTCCTTTTCTTATTATATTTTTCTTTATGCTAGATGTTGCCCTCATTCTCTGCAGGGATAGATGGGAGACAAGGCAAGCTATGGCTGTTTATACACTATCATAAAAATTTATATACCCTTAGAGTGACTTATTTCCCTTCTATTTGAGTACCATTATTATAAATAATTTTTCACTTCATTCAGGAATTTTCCCTGTGTGTTATTATCTGCGGCTGCCTGAGAGGGGCTCCTCTCTCCCTCACTGTCCTTGCAGCTCTGATAAGCCAAAGCAATATGCAGCCAGGAGATGGTGAAGTCTGAAATGAAGGCAGTATGTAGTCACAACAACATCTTAATTAAGCTGAAGGCCATGAAGAAAGACTACGCTGTGAAATACTGAGCAGTGTCTGTCGACAGGTCTGTCTGGAGCAAGGCATTCTTCTTCCAGCAGCTGCCCGCTCCAACATGCATATTAAGCCTGTCAGCTCCTCAGCACCGCACTCCCAGCAGCACCCAGAGACCTTGTGCACATCAAGTCAGGAGCAATTCGGCGCACAGCACAGGGTGGGACCAGGGTGCCCGTGGGCACGGAGCCAGCAGCACCATGCCACTGTGGCGTGGGGCTGTGAGGTCTGGGGATAGCTTCCTATACACACCCTGTCAGAGAGCGAACCCTTGGGTCACTCTGCAATGAGGAGTGTCCCCAGCTTTCTGGTCACCCAGCACTTCCCTGCTGAGACTGGGAATAACAGGCTGGCTGAGAGCTGTAAGTACTGCTTTCAGAGCAGTCTTTCCCCCCACTCCAGCTTCATGCTAACAATCACGTTACCTCTGCCAAGGAGGAGCAGGACAGCTCCGATGGGGATATGCCCAAATGCATTTTGAGATGCAGAGTATGCTCCACCGCCCAGACCCACCTTGCCTCCCATGAACAGGCTGAACCCCGGCCGAAGCATCGTCTTCACTGACTGCTGAGAAACCCTGGTGCCTAGGGACAGAAGTGTGCTGCGACACCCTCCCTGGCAGCCTTCCCCTCCCAAACAGCCTGGCCCAGCCCCACCACAAGAACCTGAACCCAGACAATAGGAAATGGGCAGGTTGGGGACCGTTCATGATGCCTTTTGTCTCCCCGTGCCAGCACCAGCCTCCCGTTTTGCCAGGAGCCAAGAGAGGGAGCCCGCAGGCTTGTCCACGCACAGCCACACGGGAGGGGTCCCACACCCACCACAGCCCCCCGCACCTCACCCACCACACTGGCTGCTCGCTGCAGCCCACACGTCCCCCCAGCACGCAGTGACCAGGACCCTGCCGTGGCACACCACCTCCCGGCAGAGCCATTATGGATGGCAGTGAAGCACGTTAATAAATTTCCTGTTGCCATGGCACTGCGGCGAGGCGCTCACGCTGCAGCGCAGATAAAACAGGCTGGCTGCAAACTGCACCGACGGAACAGGAAACTTGGGAATGGTTTCCACAGCGTGTCTGGGGGCTAATCTACCTCAGCAACATTTAGGCACACAAAGGGAATTGTCACAGCACCTCATCACAGCCGCTGAGGAGGCAGTGGTGGTCAGGAGTTATGCATGAAGATCCTTGCCAATGCACAGGATGTTTCACATGACAAGACCCTTTCTTCAGAAACAATTCACAGCTGCAATAGCCATTACAGCACACGTACACACCGCAGCTTGTGTAACGACGGTCAGGAGGAGAACGTGCTGGTGGGGGGAAAAGTTCTACCCTGTGACTGAGTGTGCTTGCGTAAACGCAGCAGCGCGATGCTGTTCCCGGCTCTCAGGCCAATGCTGTGCCCAGCTCTCAGGCCTGTCTGCGCTCTGCCCACAGTTATCTGGTACCCACGTTCTGCTTCCCTGCAAAGTAGGTCACCTTTCCCAGCCACACTGCAAAGTGCGCAGTCCCAGGGAGTCCTGGAGCAGGGTGACCCTCACTACTGTGCAGAGGTGCTGCCTCGCTGTCTGCACTTCTATGCCTTCTCAGGAGAGAGCAGCTCTCTGCCCTGTGTGCAGGACTGTCTCCCGTGTGTACAGGGGAACACGCCTTCCCTCACGTTTCTAAATCTATTAGAGCAGGAGAGGAACAAGAAAAACGAGTACTGACAAGAATTATGCAATTGTTATATTCCATCTATTTAGGAACCCGAAGCTGCAGTTTCAGTCAAAGATTACCTTTTAAATAACCCTTTGATTATGGTACATGAATTAATGCCATGTTCCCGTGTTAGAAGTGTCACTCACTATTAATAGCAGGAGTCTGTGAATGGCACATTTTCACCATCTTCTCTCCCCTGATTATGCATGAGCAGTACCTGCTGTGCCGCCCACCGAGCCTGGTGCTGCTCTTCCAAGTGCTTGAACAGCCTCAGAGTCCCCTTCCACCAGAGGAGGGGACAACACTTCGGTTCGGTTTTGACTGAGTCAGCTTGAAAGCCAACCTCCTTCCCCTGCAGCAGAAGTGACACACAAAGCATGGCTCGGTGCGATGCCGCCCCGCGGCACCTATCGCAGGATCTGTTCAGGGGCAGCGTTACCTAATCTAAGGGAAACTCTCTTGCACTGCTCAGCAGAGGCACAGGCTGTGAGTTACCCCAAAGAGAACAGGCAGGTGACACACGCTTGCCCCTTTAGTTCACAGAACCAAAGCCCCATCCCTGTGGATTATAATTAGCTGCCAGACATCCCAAGTACCAGCAACACTCCGTGAGGCACAACGCTGTCACAAGCATCCCGGCCTCTCACTCCCAGAGGTGTTTCTTCCCAGGCCCCAACCAGGCTGTGCTCATTTTTAGCTGCTCCTTGAGGAAGACAAGTCCTTCCAGGCAGGACCTTGTCCAGGGGAGTGGAGCTGTCAGGGACAGCTCACAGGGACCCAGCTCCAAACCAAACCCACCGCACGGTCCTGAAGCACAGCAAGGAGAACCTGTCCTGCACGGGCAAACAGACGGGCTCGAACCTCACTGCTCCCTATACTCAAACACACATTCTCCCTGCAGACCAGGACTAGTTAAAAATAAAACCAGCTAAAATATTCATTGCCAGGTTTTTTTCCACACCGACATCTGGAAACCATCACTAGCTCTAGCACTTCTATACTAGCCTAGAATGGTGAACACAGGGAAAGCCAAAGCTAGAAGGACAAAGCGTGCAAGGACACGCTGCTTAAAAATAACACCAGTCCCCCCATTTCCTACCATCTCCCTTCAGATGTTCCCTGATACTGAGGAAACAAGTATACGCAGTACCAGCATTCAGACTACAGAAATGGGAAAAAGTAAAGAGCTCATCTGAGTTTTCCTGGGTACAGAGTGTCACATACAATAGCACATGGGGAGCTCAGCCCTGCTGGGTGGGAAAAAGCTTCCTCTGCGCAGGCAGAGACATGTTCTCTTACAACTCACCTGGGAGCATCTTGAAAAAGGTGCGGAGCAATGTTCACATAGGGCTGCTTTCTACCCAAGCTCCAACCTAGCACCTTCATGGCCAGCAGCATCCTTCCCCAAGGGCTGCCATCTCCCCAGCAACACTTGTTGCTAGTGACACAGGTGCCTGGGCATCTCCTGGGGTCTCCCCACACCCCAGCTGCTCTTGGCCCTTACAGGCCCAGAGGCAGAGCTGGATGTCAGCTCTGCAGGTGCCACTCGCCAGGCTGCTCACACAAGCAGGGCTGTTTCACTTGGGCACAGTACTGACTGCAGGGGAGAGACACGCCGTGGCGTGAGCACGCTTACCTGATATGGCATACAAATTTGAGTGCTGGTGCTCCAAGTCCAGGCGAGTGCTGTGACTCTTCCCTCGGAAGCTGGCAGGGAGGGTCAGCGAGATATGCCTGAGGGGGGGAGATGGGAAACAGAGAGGACATTACTGCAGAGCAGAAGATGCTGTTGCTGTTAGCTCGCTCCTGCCTGGCACTCCCCGTCAGCTTAACCACAAACACCAATTCCAACCCTGCTTCCAAAAGCCAGGGCAGGCCCCAAATGCCAAGGTTCAGCTTCTCTACCCACTCCTCAGTCCAGCTGTGAGCAAGATCACCCCAGCATCAGCCCTCTCAGCCCCACTGAACACTGGACTCCACAGACAAACAAAGTGCTACGGAGACAGTTATCCACCCCGGGCAGGACACAGCAGCTCCTTGGGAGCCAGCACCCGGGGCCAGCCTGCACAGCAGCTAGGAGCATGGCCCCTCTCTGCAAACCCAAGTGTCAACACAAGGCACTGAGAGCTCGCCTGAACACCCTGAGGGGCTCAACTGCATTTCCTGCAAGGCACAAAGCCTAACCCCATGTGCTTTGGATCTTTCCATGCCAAAAACCTTCTGACTGTGTTACTAAACAAGATCTTTGAAGCTCTCAGGGAGTAAAGCCTGGTCCAGACATCCCTGGAGCCTGCAGCACACTCCCATGCTCCCTGGGCTGGGAGCATGCACACACTGGGCTCCCTACCCCAGCCCCACAAACGGGAAGCCAAACTTCACTCCTCACCTCTCTAGCTGCAGCCATGCACAACGCCCACCCTTCCAACAGCCCTCTGCCCCGCACTCCTGCACACAGATATTTTTACATCTTCCATTAAACCTGCCTATAAATAGGAAAAAACGGACTCCATGGAAGTGAATTTGAAACTATTTTCAGCAGCTCAGAGCTCGTTAAAAGAAGCATCCAACAAAAGGCAAGCCTGGACACAGGCTAGAAAGCGAGGTGGGCAACCTTCCCAGAACACATGAAGCTGCTGGAGCCAGAAGCTGCTCTGCACCAGCCTCTGGCACGGAGGACAGAGCGAGAGCCCTCCAGGCACAGCCAGCCATCACAGGACACAGCCCAGGAAACGCCTGGACATGCCAGGCAGGAGGAAGCAGGAGCATGGCTGTTCACTGCATGCATGCTCTACCTCCACTTCAGGGCTGCACGCCTGGCCGGCTCAGCCACGGAGCTCCACGGAGCACTGTGCCCCGAGAAAGGAGCCTTTCCTAGTAAGCGTTACCAACAGCCCACAGACAGCTGTGCTTTGCTGAGAGACTCCGGCTTTTTCCCTTTTAATCCCAGTCGTTTTTCGAATGCTGATTCCAGGTCTGTGTAACTTTCCATGCCGTCATTACTGCTCTGGACCCCACTGCCATGCATGCTGAAAATGCTCCCTATTCAGAGCCTTAGTGCAGGGTGAGAGCAGAGGCACCTCACACCAGCCAGGGTTACAGGACAGGGAGAGACCCCTGGCACTACCCTTCTCCAGAAGGGACAGGCAGCCCTTGTGTCCTCTCACCAACATCCGCGAGAAACAGCCCTGTGTTCCCCCCAGCAGAGAACAGATCCATGTTCTTAGCTAGCAGGTTTTATCTATTGAGCAAATCATCTGGAAATTATCTCCCTTTAGAAACGGGACACGTTTTGTGAAGAACTATATATTTTTAGACCTTGACACAGCTGATGGTGAACAGCGTGGATAAAATAAGAAAAAGCAAACATCAGCTTGAGTTGGCTTGTGCTTCCCAAAGCTATTCCTAACCAAAAAAAGATGGTGTGAAAATATTTTCAAATTTGGCTAGCAGTTTGCCATTTCAAACACAGTCCATATGAGAGTCTTTGCGAGCAGAGGCAGGTTTGTCATGAACACACTTTAAACCAGAAGAGCGCTGCCCGTAGGCATTACACGCTTTTCATTTGTGTTTTAATAGCAGGACCCAAAAATACTTTCCAAGGCACCGAAACAGCCAACAGAGACTCTGCAATTTCTCTTGCTGGTACGGGGGACACTTTCTTCACCCCAACCAGCACAGCAGGAACTGTTCTGGGAGTAAAAAAAGCACATCTACTTCACAGGCCATTTTGAGCAGAGGGTTTGAGACGTTCCTAGCAGCTCCTGCCGCAGGAGAGCTGACCCTTGCCCACCCAGACAGCCCCTCCCCACACCCCTGAGCCAGCCAGGCCAGGCAGGCTGCATCCCTTCAGCCGGAGGGCTGCAGCACCCCACGGCCAGCTCACGGCCCTGTGCCAGAACCACAGCAAAGCCACCAGCAGTAAAGCTCTGAATCCTTGTTCTGCACCGGGTCCCCAGTCAGCACCCATGTGCCTGTCAGCTCACACAGCACCAGCTTCCACCACACCATGTGGTGACACGGCGCACACATCCCACACGTGTGATTGCAATGAACCACTGGCCGCCTGCGAGGCTGTGACTGTGCAGGCATGGACACGGCAGGGGAAGGTGACACAGCCACACCTCGCTGCCTGGCTCCTCCATTTGCTCTCCACTTCAGATTGAGGGACAGGAAGAAGGGCCCTGCAGCAGCAGGAATCAGGGTGGCTACATGTGGGCAGGCACCTCCAGACCCGCTCTCAGCAGGCAGCGCTCCAGCCACCGCTCCCGAGGCTCAAGGACCAGGAATGCCGGATCAGTGCCGGGACCGGCCTGCCAGCACCAGGAGGGCTCATGCCCTAGCTGTTATAAGAGTGTTTGGAGACAGGCAACCCAGGCCCCCAGCTTCCATTTCTGAAACAGGACAAACACACACCTCATCACTCCCACCAAGCTGCCACAGAGAGCCAGCCCTCTCCAAGGACAGCATTTAGCTACAAGACCACAAGACTGAGGGCAGGGACTGTTCAGAGGAGTCCAGCTCTCCCCCTTCCCCTTTTAAAAGCATGACATTGTAGGGAAAACCTGGGAAACAAAGACTAATTTATTTTAAATTAATGCAAACTTTGGCCAGAATGAATATAACTTATACCTACTAAGTTGATTGCATAATGTATTTTCCTTATGTGTTGTGAAAGCCAAATCACTTTGCATTGTAGAAGACAAAAAAAAGAAGCTGCCATTGGAAAGCAAGAAAATCCCAATTATAAAGTCCCCAAGTTCCTAAACACATATCGTGAAAGTATGTGCAGCTCTGCAGCATATGGCAAATCAATTACTAGTTTAAAATTTAAAACAAAAACATGGTAAATGTGTTGCAGAAATAATCAAGAACAACGGTTTGGTTTAGATTACAGCGGCCACTAGAGTTTTGAATACAATTAATCATCATTCCAGGCAATGGGAAGCCATATTGACACTTATTCCTAATTTGAATATTTAATTAGGGTGAAGTTCTTCATCAAATTATCACAGAACTGGGAGGAAAGCCTAAAAGATTTAAACAATTACTCCTTTAACCCTTCACCAACCGCTCACCTGAGAGCGCAGGAATCTTCTGCCCGTTCTGCAGAGCTACAGTAGGCAACAGCACCCACGAGGCAGGACGAGACCCTGGGCAGGGCAGGCACAGCATCCCCAAGGGTGGATTCAGAGATGCCAGAGTGACACAGGCTCCTGACCACCCCACGCTCCTCGACCTTTATCAGAGCAAAGCTTTCAGGCCAGATCTCCATTTCCACATCAAGCACAGCTCCCAGGGCTTTTGTGTTTGGTTTTTTTGTTGGTGTGGGGTTTGTTTTGGTTGTGTTTACTAAAGAAAACTCGAGATCCTGTCCAGAATCATCTGCTCAGCTCAGGTGCCAAGGGACAAACCTGCCTGTGAGGGATACCACCCAGGCCATGCCCGCCGTGGCAGCCCACAGAATGGAGCAGGACCCCAGCACTGCTCCAGACCCACTGCTCCCCCCACAACAGCATGGGCATCCTCCCTCCACACAGCTCTGCCTCCGATTGCTCAAACATCCCTTTATGTGCTGTATTAATCCATATAAGAAAATCTCTTTTAATGAGGAGTGATATAGTTATGAACTCTCTAGAGCCATAATTAGAGCAAACTAATTGAAGTTGTGTTTTGACACACTTTCCAAATTCACGGGTACTGCATGACATATTCACAACACTACTGCTGCACAGCCATGGCGACAGCAAAATCATTAGGCTAATAACGCTTATTTGCATTCTTATCATGCCAGCAGCACGCCGTTAAATACTGCTCCAACCAGTGCTCGTTTACTCTGAAAGTTTCCACTGAAAGATATTAACAGTAATTATTAGTACTTTAGTGGAATCTCTAACGTTAAGGAATGGCAACTCACATTAACTATCCCCATGCCAATTATTTTCCTTTGAACTGTCACATGAAGCAGCTTTCCTCCTCCCAGCCAAGGGAAAGCAACCAGGAGGATCTGGTGCTGCTAGGAGGGAGGGAAGGACAGACAGTCACCTGCCCCAGCAAGGCCAGCCACCACAGCCCCAGCCCACTCCCCCCAGCACAGCAGCAGAACCCTGTTCCAGCACAGGTTAAATGCCAAAAATATTTTTCCCCAGCACACAGTAATTTCCAGGCAATTTAGGATGAAACTGCAGCAGCACAGTTCAGGCCAGGGGAGATTTAATTACTTCTCTTAGTCATTAAATCCAGGGAACAGGACTACATAGGACAGGAACAGAACCAGCACGAGAGACCATTTGTGTGGTAGCAAAGGTGGATTGAGGTCTGTGTGCAGTATGGCCGCTGCTGGAATGCTTTTGGAGAGAAACTCGGGTCCAACAGGCCCAGGAAAGCCTGGCGGCTCCCAGCCAGGTATTAATAGCTGTCTGCAGGAAGGTGATGAACTGCTTTTGAAGTTAGGGAGCAAGTGCTCGTAAAAAATAACAGGAGGATCATAAGGGGAAATGCCAGATATCAAAGGATGCTTCAAAATTCATATAAAAATATCAACAATGCACAGCAAGGCACCAGCGATTAGCTTGGGCTTTCCAGCCGGACTGGGTGCACGTGGTGGGGACACTGGTGAAGCTCTGGGAAACGCCCCGCGTCAGTGCGGGCATCGCCAGCCGGGCTGCCTGCTGGGTCCTGCTCCCGGGTACCCCACTGTCATGACTGCATGTATTTTAAATGAACTTAACAGCAGTGCTGCAAGACCTGGGGTCTCATAGGAATGAATGCCTTCAAATAAAAGGGATCCTACCTTCCAGAGTCAGGGGATTACAGAGAACACACCTCATGAAGACAGGACAGCACGATGGAGACCCAAGCTGCACCCGCACGAAGTCAGCACCAGGCTGCAGCTCTCAGGAAGGACAATGCAACGTGAGAGCTCTGCCCGTGGAGGGGGAAATGCCCATCTCAAAGAAAGGAGCTGCTGGAGTTTCCCTGACAGACACCAGACCACCTCTCAGCAGCTGCTCACTCCCCCAGAATGCATTTCCCCAAGAGCGGGTACCTGGGGCTCGGGGCAGGGGGGGTCCAGGATCCCATATACAGTGTTCCTCCACAGTCCTTAAGTTTTACTGTGCTCAGGCACAGCGATGCCAGAACACCTACCTCATACCCCAAAGAGCTGCAATGAAAAACAACACTGTGAGGCAAGAATCACCTCGGGTAATGGACTTCATTCCAGACAATCTAGTCTAATCGTGTAAACCAAATATTTAAATACTTTCTAAAACCTTCCTGACCCTCTGCCTAAAACAAGCAACATATGGGCTCTGCAATCATTTCATCTCATTCCAAGCTACTAAAATATCCTGTTTCCCAAAAATCAATGAGAGCTGGTGGTGCCAGATTCAGATTTTATAAAAGCCCAAACGCATGAGAGAATGAGAAAGGAGTGAGTGATTCTTTCCACTTTTAGCTTTCCCATTGAATTTTCACAGCTGTAGAAGGGGAGAGGCCCGGCTGCAGCACACATCCTCAGTATGCTGCATACAGCGTGTGCTGTGCATCCCCCCTCCCTGACCGACCCTCCAAGACACGGGAAACACTGTGCTGTGCTGCTCTGTCCAGATCAGAGCACTCCCTGGCTGAAGGGAACAAACCCCAGTGATGTTAACAAGGGAGCATCATCTACTGCAGCCCAGCAGCCCACCATGTAAGGCTGAACGCAGGAACACGTTCCTGCAGCTTCCTCTATACAGGGATTAATTTAGATCAGAGAACTTAAGTAACCAGGATAGAACAGCTGCCAAACAACAGAAAAACCCCAACAAGTTTAATTTACACTGCCTGGAAGTCTGAGCTGTAGCCCATTAAATTGTTATAGGCAGAGGACTGCATCAAAGAACTAAGACCTCATACTGTAAGCATGAAGTGCTTATGAAGTGGTTGTCTTAGATGAGCAGCACGGAGTCTCTGGAGGCTGCAGCGGGAAGAGCACAGCTCTCCACATCCTTCACCAGCTACTCTCCAGAGTCAGGAGTTTTCAGATAATGAAGCAGTAGGGAAAAATTGCCAAACAGCAGAAATACTCCAAAAAGATAAATTACACACAGTGTGAGCTTCCTCGGTTAGGATTTTAAATTCTGTTGAATTAATCAGCACAACAAAGCCTGGGCTCACAGGTCTGGAGAACAGCATCACGGAGCGAGCCCCTTGCCAGGGGGCTGGCACAGGGGGGGCTGCTGCCCAGGCTCAGCCCCGGGTGCTGCAGGCTCAGCCCAGCCCGCGGGGAGCAGCGAGGCCGCCCCTGCAAAACCTGTTAAACAAATATTCCACATAAAGACTCATTTGGGAAGAGCACATTGTCAGCACTTTGCCAGTAATAAATAATGACAGTCCAAACACTTTACTAAAAGCAATAAACTCCAGAAGTGTTTTGGAAAACGGTGAAAGTGATTGATTTAAAGAAGGAAATATCTGAGCACAACCACATGCGCTTCAGGGTGAAAGCACAGATTACAAATCAACAGTGGCAGAGATCATATTAAATAGCAGACAACACACAAGTTTTAGGGAAAAAACGCTCAATTCCCCCTGCGGGGTTTATTTAACAAGTGAGCTCCCATGAATACCTGAGTCTGTACTTAATGACCCCACACCGCACCCCAAGGAAACATGCCTCCAGGAGTATTGCTGTGCCAGGAGCAGGGCTCCATGAAGAAAAATCACTCTAAGGGTATCTAAGCCTCTTCACTCAGAGCACTCCCCAAATTTTTCAGTGCATCCTCAAAATCAGCTAAATCAATCAAGCTTCTCCTAACTACAGTGAGCTTGTCTCTCAGCTGCTGCCATGGATTCGTGTGCCTGGAAACCACTCATATTGTTTAAACATTTTTTCCTAATCATCCTTTTCTACCACTAAAACATACTGGACTGTGACCAATTTTTGCACGTCTTCATCCAGCGCAGTTGGAAGCAAGCCATACGGTCAGCACAGCTCCATAACAAATTCCTTCTGGGAAAGAGCCTGTGGACAAATGGATGCCAGCACCCCTCACCCACTCACACAAGCCACCACATTCAGATGTGCACAGCATACACACATCACTGCCATTTTATCCCTACATTGTGCTTCTGTCCCCACACAAATGGGCCTCTGGAAACACTTTCTCCAGGCTTTAGCTTCATTTCAATCTCTGTGGCTCTCTTTAATGCACAGGCACTGTGATGTGATCTCAGCCCTGGTACCATCCGTGGCCTGCTGTGGGGTACAGAATTTCAAAGCTAGCAGCACTGTGCTGTGTTTCATAGTACAAGGGATTTGAGCATATGTCCTAGGGAGCCTGCTTTGGCAGGGGGGTTGGACCCGATGATCTCTTGAGGTCCCTTCCAACCCCTACGATTCTATGATTCTATGATTCACTCCCAAGCACATTGTATTTGCTGCAAATCAGAAACTAGTGTTACTTTACAGCTCTTTTGTAACAGATTAGAAAACACAACTCCAAGTAGGAAGCGTTTTGTAGACAGGATCAGCCTGTCGGAGATCACAAGGTGTCAGAGCGGTTTCCAGTCAAACCATGCACACCCATTCCAAAGTACTCCTTAGTTGGAAGCATCTGGCTCAGATGAGGGACTTCAAGGTAGACCCCCACCACGCTGCCAATGCACCCTGGCCATCAGGCCACCAGCAGTGCCTGCCTCCGGTCACAGCACCTCTCTGAAGTCTTGGCTTCATTCCCCCCCAAGCAGAAAAGCCCTGAAGCCCTGGAACCTCCTTCCCTACAAACTCTCCATAAAATCTGTTTTCTGTGCCTTAAAAATTAAGATAGTTATTTACAAATAGTGTTGTTGCTACTTAAATATTGAGGGTTCTTCTGCACAGGCTGAGCCCGGCTGTCGCCAGGCGAGTGGGTCCACGCAGGCTCGCTGGTGCTTTATTAGCTGCCACCTATTGCACATCAGCCTCCAGCAGCCACACACTGATCGCTTCCCAAGCTTACACCACACAGTTCAAACACCATTAAT
The DNA here is from genome assembly GCA_013400835.1 of Zapornia atra. Taxonomy (NCBI): domain Eukaryota; kingdom Metazoa; phylum Chordata; class Aves; order Gruiformes; family Rallidae; genus Zapornia; species Zapornia atra. Next base: position 87,318 of record VZTU01023251.1, read on the forward strand.
AAATCAATTTGAAAAATCAGACTTCTTTGCCTAGAAAGGAAATTCTTACATTCCTCAACATTAAGCTCCCTTGGGAGCAGAGGAACAGGAGCAAATCATTTCCCTTTCCTAAGGAGGAGTAACTCAACTATTTAAAAAGGTAATTGGGAGCACAGGAGGAGAAATTACACATCCTGCTCCTATTCTGGGGCTTTGAGTAGGGGAGGTGCTATCTCCTTACCAAAACTTGCAGTTCCCTGGTGTGGCACTCCCCAGATCGGTATTGCAGGACCTGGGCCCTCCGTGGCACCGACCCTGTGCTCAGTGCCAGGGAGGGGGCTACCAGCCACCATGACCTGGGCTGAGCTGCAGCACCCATGAGCTGTTTCCACAGTCCATCAGCCATGTGGGCCAGGCCTGAGTCGTGACCACAGCAGGGCTGCACTGGGCCCCATCTGGCACAGTGCATGGCCCCTCTCTGCAGAGGCAGGCAAAGCACACTGCTCTGTACCTGGGGATCACTCCTGGGCTGGGGCAGAGTCCAGAGGGACCACCACCACCCTGGGACAGGCCAGCGTGGGGTCCTGCAGCCCCGGCCACCACCAAGACCTGCGGCACAGGCTCGCCCCTGCCCCAGGCCTGACCTGCTCTCTCCTCACCCTCCCTCTGTGGCTCTCACTCAGCATGGCTGTGGAGACATATCCCAGGGAAGGCAGCTGGAGGAGTTCTGCCCTTCTGAACCCCGACAGCAAGAGCCCGGCCACACTAAGGCATGACAGGAACACAGGCAGATTGCAGCAAGCTCTTCCCTCTCCCTGGTAAGCCATTAACCTTTCAGATGACAGCCTGGCAAACTAAATGACTGAACGATTCCCAGGGTCAGCACGAATCTACATTTTCAAAACCTGACATCAACAAGTAAAAGTTGTGACTGAATCCCAGTCTCTCCGAGAGGAAGATTAAACGCCTGTGACACATCATCTGCAATCAGAGTGCTCCATTTCCCAAAGTATCTGTCACAGATTGATAACATCCACGCAAAAAGTTAAGTGCAATTATGTCTGTCACTGTAAAACACACTTCAGCAGCACTGACTGACATCTTGCTTGCAGCTGACAAATTGAGAGAGGGCTGCTTGAATGAAGGTGGTAGGAACTCCAGCAGCACCTCGGGAAGAGGTGCAAAGCCCACTCCTGATCCATGGAAGCCACACAGGCTCAAAGCACTGGGGCTGACAGGGCTGGCCCCACAGGCACTCACAGAAGTCAGGGACTCACCCCAAAAAGGCTGGGACTGGACTCAAAGAGGAGAGCATCAGCACAAGTCCTGCTCTAGTCTGCTGTGGCAGAGCTTGAGGCATGGAGGGGCTGAGCCCAACACGCTGCTCAGAGGCTCATGTACTTTCCAAATGCCCAGCCCACGCACTGGACACTGTTGATGCACAGGCTGGGCAAAGCAGGAGCGAGCAAAGGGCCAGATGACCTGTTACCATCAGCTCTTCAGGGGAGAATTACCTCCTTGCTCCCCAAAGCGATGTCACTGAGCAGCTCTGGAGACTGCAAGCCTTGAGCAGAGCGCAGAGGTACTGAGCAAAGCTTCGGTCAAGTCCCACTGCTGACTCAAGTCAGCAGAAAACAGTTCTTTAGCAGCAGCCTTCTAGGATGGGAACACACAAATGCATGTCTCCAGGCTGCCGTTAGTGCCGAGCTCTCGCGGAATTCGGAGAGGAAAGGCAGTAAAGCAGCTTGGTGCCTCGCACAACGGCAGGGCTGCGCCGCGCCGCACAGCGTGCCGCCTCGCCGGGCTGCCGCTCGAGACCATTAAGCCCGATGCCTGCAGTAGGAAACACCAAGGAGAAGAAATGACTGAAGAATAACGTATGCAGTCCAGCACCACTCCCAAACAAAGCCTCCCTGTGTGCAGCTCTGACTGCGAACTGCAGCCCTGCAACGTGAGCATCAGAAGTAGGGCCACCAACGTGCAGTAAGCTGTGGAGGTCAAACCTCTGACGTGACAGAGCTCCGATGGGCTGCCACCCACTGCCATCAGGGATTTACACCAGGGATCAGAGGAGGAAACATGGCAGGTGCAGAAATAAACATCTCTCAGTAAAAAATCCTTCCACTTGGGAAGCTTCTGCTGTGCAGAGCCTCACTGGTGTGTTTTCCTGGTTTAGTACCCAGTGCCAGCAATTGCTCTGCAGCACTCATGCATACCCTCTAGATTTAAGGTTATTTTCTCATGCTAGACAGCAACTGAAAGAACAGTTTAAATATCTGGCCAGCAGCATCTCCACAGCACACTCTGTTCAGCAGTGCTCACAGTTCTCTCAGCATTCACAGCAGCAGCAGAGTAACTCGCTGCTGTTCCTGTCAGGATATATCCACAAGGAATAAAACAGCAAGCTGGCTACCAGAGTAATCTCATCTCTCTACGGTGACGTAAAAATAAGAGGTTACTCCTGACTACAATCTTCCACAAACATTAAGTGTTGAGTAACTTACCACGCTGCTGATAACATATTAGAAAAGGCTTTCAAGCAGTACATGTTCCCTGTAATAATGAAATATTTGCAGGATGCACCTTTATATACATTTCTATTTCTTAAAAAATATATTGGATAATAAATAATCAGAGGAAAAAAACCAGACATGAAAGATGCCTTGAATGATCAGGCTGGCGGTGTAAAAGTTACCTGTAAATCACGCACAGGGCAGGAGAGTGGAGCTGGCTACAGACAGGTGGTTTTTACTAGGAGGCATTAATGTAACATTCAATTATTCCACTGCATACTGGCTGTTTTAACTCAGCCAAATTAGAATACATTTTATATTGACTATTTTGACATTTGCTTTATTTGGCAAGTAAAACAAAACTGATCCAATTTCCTTGCAGCCATTGTAAACCATAAACTGTACAACAAGAGGTTATAAAATATATAAGCCTTGTAAACACTTCTTTTCAGACTGTTGCTGATGCTCTGAGCTCTAATTTTGGCCCTGTTCCCAACAGCTCTGACGCTGCTCTGCAGCCTTCCCTGCTCGGCCATAAAGTGACCCTTCCACACTTAGTGATTAAGGACTGCCATTGACATTCTCTTGCTATGATAATTTTTTCTCTTTATTGTAGAAATCTGCCCAGACAGGAATTTCTTGCAGACAGAAAATGAAGATCTGTGCTCTAAAATCAAGACATCTTTTCCTCTGATCTCACATGGCCTGTGCCTGCATGTAGCTCATGTCCAGCAGAGCTTCAAAACAACGTATGGGCTCCAGTGGGACAGGCTGAAGCCTCCAGAAGGCTGCTGGCTTCTCATCTCTGTCTGAGAAGCAAGACAGCATCTCTGTCTGCAGCACACCCTGACATACAGGACAGCAAGCAGTGTGCTGTGGCACCGCAGGCAGCTGAGCAAAGCTCTCCAGGAAAGGAATGCCCAAACACTCTGGAGAGCCCAAAGAGCCACCACATGACAGGAGCTAAGCCTGGGTCACGGGTGAGGGCTCAACTGCACACTCCTGCCTAGCAGAGATCCCAAAAAAGCTGTTGGGTAACTGCTTACTGCAGCGCACAAGCCTCACTTTCTGAAAGGGCCTGTAAGTGAGGACTCCAAAGGACATACATCCATATGTATGTCCATCCATACAATACAGTGACCTTTGTATACAAGCTGTTCCCCCTGGAATTCCTTCCTCTCCACTGTCTGCTCTGACATTTGAGCTCTCCAGTTACTGTGATACTGTAACTGTATCCCAGCACACCAAATGCCCAGCGCCAAAATACATGTTCAGTTAATTAAACGAACACCCAGAGGGACCCATAGAGAACATGCTGTGCCCTGGCCACAGCCTGGCCCAAGTTCAGCCACGAGCCCTCTCACACTGGATGCTGGGCTGCCACAGCAAACACCGGGAGCACTAAGTGCTCGGCGTCACCTCTGGGTTGGTTTGTTGCTTAACACCACTGCCTTTCATCCAGAGGAGCCCAGGAAGCCAGTGCAGGACCACTGTTGTATGCAAGTGTCCACACAAATACTGACTGTAACACTGGGAAAACAGCCTGCACACACACACACACCATGGCAGCGTCTGCCCCCAGCGCTGCTCCTGTCAGGCACTGCAGGACAATGGCTGGTGCCCCATGCTCAGTGTAGCAGCAAGGCTGAGGCACAGTAACTGAGTCCAAGGACAGAAAAAACAGGGCCAGTTCTTCAAACAATGAGTGGAGCAATTCTAGAGAACGAGTACAACTGGTGTCCCTGGATATTAAAATCTGCATGAACACTTCCCCATCCCTTTGGTCAAGGGGAGAAATGGACTTGGCTACAGTTCTGGCTCACCTTCCAGGGTGACCCACACCTACCTGCTGAAAACTACCGCATTCCACACAGCTTAAACTGAAGCAAAGGTGCACTTTGCCATTTCCCTTCCTCTGCAGACCTTTTGTCTCTTATAACCTCTTCACACAGGGACAAGGGAACATCTGCTAGGCATATACCTGACACCACACCCCCTCGTTATCAGATCATGCCATGTATTCACTCATATCGATGTAGTACCCTGGCCAGTAACAATACACCACACTGTATCCAGCAGAAGGGGCTGGAAAGCAGAAAACTTACTTGGGCAGGTTAGGAGCTGGTGTTGAAGATGGTACTTGGGAAGGAGGAGTTGCAGGCTGTGAAGATTCGTGGTTGCGTGGAACTCTGCCCATCCGGTACCAAATGCCCATGTTGTTCAGCTCCCTGCACAATCAACACACAGGACATCAGTGCTGGAAGCAAATGCTGCACACATGCACAAGTATCAAGGGCTGATGTGTTTCACTAACAGCTTGGTTAATGAGAACCAGTCTAATTAGGGTGGGGAAAAGGGGTTAGGTAATTCCTTTGTTAAACTCAGTAACACTTGTGCTTACGCAGACTCTTCTAATGACAAGCTTCAGTTCTTAAACTGCTACTTAGGAATTACAGGAAAACAGGGTGCTCAGCCTGGGTATGACAATTTATGACAGCAGCTTCTGGAGCAAGGGGTGCTTACCCGATGAACGTGTACTGCGGAGGAGCTTGTTTAGACCTTCCCAGGATTCGGATATCACAGATCGCTGCCTCTGTAGAGTCTCGAGGGATGAATTTAATGCATAGCCTCTTCTTTCTGAAAGCTATTTCTTCTGCAAAAACAACCCAGGACACAGGGTGGGTTTTATGCAAGATTAGGGTATAAATGTTATTTATTGTCTCTCCAGATATTAGGCAGATAATTATGGAAGGAACTGGAGCCAAAGAACAGATATATGTCAGCAAACCAGGCAGCACAGTGCCATTCAGTGGCTGGAAGAATTTTCTATCAAGAGCTCTCTGCACACTGTGTGAGATTTGTTATTGGGCCCTGCGATAAACCAACACCCCCTAGTACCCTCTGCAGAGGGGATACGACATCACGTATGCCACAGTGCTGCACTACAACAGACACAGCAGGTGATTTTCCACATCCTTCTCACACATCACCGCCCCTTTCCAAGGCAACATTTACCTCACCAGCCTGGATGGTCACATCTAAACACTCCTCCCACAGGCATCACCTCTAGGAACATACCTGGAAGCCACTGACAACTGGTCAGTTTGTTCTGCCAAGTGCTTCTGAACAGCCAGCCAAACCAAGGAGAGGAGCAGGCAGAAACCAGAGGTGCTTGGGAACCACTGCTCTGTCTCCTGGACTCTCACAGGACCAAGGGGAGGGTTCTGTTTGTGAACACAGGCACTTGAGAGACAAGACCAAAGCCTGTCGATACACTGGAAGACCTAACGTGCAGGCACTGCATGAAAACCTGGAGAAAGCCAGCACCTACAGACAAGTGCCTGCAAAATAAACCCCCTTCAGCTTAATATGGATACATATCCTCCAGCTTAAAAATACGCTCTCACTTCAACAGATGGCGAGCAGCCCTGTCTCTATACGCTCCTCCTGTTTAGTAATCTGCACCTTGGAGAAAGCAATCCATCCCAGCCTCTGAAATTTGCTGTGGCACCAGCGCCAATAAACGTACCGGCAGCACGAGGTGTGTCACCACACAGCCTCTGTGCATGCAGCTCTGCAGCCACAGTGCTGCTCTTTAGAGACGTTAAATACCCGAGTCCCTGAAGCCTAGTCTTCCCCTGCTCTGGAAAACTAGGGCTTTTATTTCACGTGCCTGAAACTGATTTTAGGAGTCCTGAGTTTAAGGCTTCAACATCTGAAAATTGTGTCAGAGCCTCATCAGGAGTACCACAGTGAATGCATTTCCTACAAACCAACTGCCACTTACAGAAGGGCACAAACACCTCTAACCACAAATTTAACTGAACAAAACCAGTGCCTCTTACTTGACCTTCCACAGGAAGTACAAAGCTATTTGCTTTTGCCTTTGGTCTCTTTCACTGGCTAGAGTCTGCAGTCTACAGCAAACTTGGTTTAGGAGCTCGATTCATTAGTTACACATGCTTAACCATGGTTAATTTTAAGTAAACATATTATAAAGAGTTGATCGCAATGTGTTCACTCATGCTAAGGGAGGCTGGGACATGCACCACTCCATTAACACAGACAGTGCCTCTGCTCTGAGCATCAGATGGGTCACTGGCCAACGCGCTTTAATCAGCTCCCCACCACCTTCCCACCAGCTCTCACAGCAGCACACGGTGAGTTCCCAGCACTCCCAGGGGGAGCAGGATAAGCCACAGCTCCCCCCATGCCACACATGCCCAGGAGTTCTCCAGGTGAATGGGAATCGTGCTGCAGAGCCTTTCACTGCTGGGTCATGGGTCTGAACCAGAACTAGAGCAACAGCGACAGAAACACCATCGTCCTCTGCTGCAGGCCTGGATGAATTATTGCCTGCAAAGCAGGCTCACACAACTCCGCTCTGCTCCTAACGAGGTGGGTCTCATTACTAACAAGCACTGGCCTGGAGCAGCAGCTGCACAGGTCCTGCCACCCTCCCACCCTCAGCACCTGTCCCCAGGGTGCTCGATGCCTGCTGCAGAGCAGAGTGCTGCGAGCAGACCTGGCCCCGCTGCCCCACAAGCCCTGGGGATCCACACACACAGCCTGGGAGCTGCCAGCCTTAATCCTGGGGCAAAGCCCGTTCAGCCTTTCAGAAGCGAGGGCAGTGTTCCCCTGGACCCTCCACTTGTGCCTTCTCTCAGCAAGTGCAAACACACCCAGCACCCTCAGCACCTCTGCCAGGGCACGCGTTGTGTTTGCTCATGCAGGGAGGTGCAAAGCTGGGAGGCACGAGCCCAGTGCTACATCAGTGTCCACCTGTGACCACCCCTCAGCCCAGCAGCTCTGCTCCTGCTAGCCCTAATGCACCCTTGCCAAATGAAAGAGCGAACTGCACCTTCCTGCCCCAGAGCTGTGCTGCTCTGGCAGGGGAGTTGGTGACAGGCAGCAGTACTGAACAGCCTGAAGAGCACCAGAAAAAGACGCTGTTTCCCTGCAGCCCAGAGCTGCCCCAAACAAGCATGTGTAGCCCGAGAGCCGCAGTGCTGAGCATGTCCCCTGGCCTGGGACACAGCCCTCCACCTCTCCACCACAGGCACTGGTGAGGTGCTCCCAGGGAATGGGACTGAAGAACAGACACCAACTTACGTGTATCGATGGTCTCCTGGATGGGGATGAAGCCCACGGGTAAAGTGTCTTTGATATCAATGAGCTTCATATCAACCAAGACGTTGCCTAAATGACTCTTTGGAGAGAAAAGAAACAGTTGACTACAAATTCACACCCATCTGTTCTCACCTGCTGAGCCCTGAGACACTCTGCCATGGCACCTAACCACCACCTTTAAAAGCAGTACAGAGGTACCAAGCCAACACTTGCAACTGTACCCTCTGCAGGGTCTATATGGTCCTTGACTGGGAGATACTGGACAGCTTCTGGCATTTACAGATTCTTAGATACCATCCACCGCCTGGATCCTCAGAAGCAGAGCTGCATCCTTGCCTCTGGAAACACGGCAGCTCCAGTGTTATCTCCACCACCTCACCCACTATGCAGGTCAGCTTAGTTCTCACACGCTCTACACATCTAGAATAGCAACGTGACATTTCTGTGACAGTAACAGCAGAAAGCACTACAGAAATATGGCTCATACAGACACAGCCAAAGTTATTACATGCATTAGCTAATTAGTACTGAGTAGACATGGTTCTAGCTCCAAAGGCAGGCACACTCCAGAAGAGCAGGCCATTTGGAACAAAGAACTTCATTTGGAGTCCATATGAATTCTGAACTGATGCCTCATCCTATTAATCAAGGCTTGAAGAGCTCAAAACACAATTCAGAATGACAGCCTCCACAATTGTTTAGAGACCAGATTTCCTTTGCAGCTCTCGTTAAAGCCAGCATTGCTGCCAATAATCTGGATCCACGTATGGAAGAAAAGCACACTTTAGTTACTGCACAGCTTTTAGAAACAGAAATGCAATACAGAACAATTAAAATTTCATCCTAAGCCATCAAACCATGTCAGTGTGTTTTACTGTCACCAGTTGCTAAGTGCCTCCTTCAGTTGTTACTCGGCAGAGCATTCCAGGCAAACCTCTACTCTCCAATCACCACACTGAACTGTTTTAAAATATATTTCAATTTACAGCCTCTGAAACAAGGGGAGACCAGGTCAGAGTTTATGCTTTGGAGGTTCTGCACTGCACGGTCAGCTCCTCCCCAGGAAGGGCACCATGCCTGCAGCTCTGTCACACCACGCACAAGCACGGCACGTGGCCTTTGCTTGCACAAAGCCAGACAGCCCCTACGTGCTCCCATGTCTGCTTTGGCCAAGGCCTCTCAGAGCGAGCAATGCTGGACCAATCAGTTAACGTGGTCCTGGCACAGCAAATGGTAGACAAAGTGGTCACTGCCCGTTCATCTTTCATGTTTTAGTTATCCAAACTGCCTGGCTGCATCACATCAGCGTGCAACTTCCAGCTCAACCAACGATCACTCCAGCAGACAGGTCAGAGAGCTGCCTCTGATAAGTTCATTAGCTGCTGAAATACGGAGTCAGCACTGATGCTCTGCTGTATGCAGGGGAGAAGAGGGCTCAAAGCCTCCCTGGGGTGAGGGGCACCATCCGGGGCCTCCTCACCACGACACCCAAATACCAGCAACGTCCTCAGAAGCTACCAGGAATGACAGCTCTGATAGAGACACTACAGACTGCCTCTGCTGTAAGCCAGGGACCTGAGGGGCATTAATGCTGCTAACTACAACCTGTTCTTCCAGACAAACAGTTCCCAGTGTTTTGCCAAAAGTGAAAACTCCTGAGCACTAAAACTTCCAACCCAAAGCTCAGCAACACATCCATATCCAGAGGTTCCAGGTCACTGCTCATGGGGAGGACTGAGGACTTTTAACCCTCGTAGGTCTCTGCTGGGCAGCACATCATACCAAGAGGGGATGGAAAGCTTTTGCTGGGCTGACAAGGGACAAGAATCTTGTTCCTTGCACAAGGGGTGAAGGCTGGTCCCCAACTCCTCCCAGTCCATCAGCCCACTTCCAGCCTTGCAACAGCCAGAGGACCAGGAGCACTGGTCAGCCCAGGGCTGTCAGACGGGTACTGGTACCCACCATTCTGGTTTCTACCTCACAAGAGGCCCTGGCATGCCGAAGCCCATGGCCTCGAGCAGCACGAGCACACGTTCTGCCCAGCAATGGCAGAGGGGCATCCTCAGAGGGACAGCAGAGGCTGCCCGGCCTTGGGAAATCCACCAGAGGAGAGGAGAGGGAGCTCCCACCACCTCCTGGGCCCAGCCACAGTGAGCCGCAGGAGCCCTGGCTCCACCCGTGCCCGGCCGCAGGCAGGCTGCAGGCCTGAGGCGCCACTGACGGGGGCTGCAGGCAGGCTGGGTGCAGGACACAGCCACACCTCGCACACCCGCTGCGGCACCGCCGCGACCAGCACCCTCCCCACGCTGCCTGTAGTTCACCCCTTGGTGGTACAAGCAGAGTACTCCAGAGCTGTGCCGAACAGCAGATTCACACCAAGACCCAACAGGCACTGACTGGGGGTAGTCACACTGTCTCTGGTAGCCAGCACTTGCTACTATCCTGTAATTATTTCTGACAACCCCACATTTAAGGTAGCCACAGATAAACTTAATACTCAAATCATCACAGATCTTTCCCTGTAACACCCCCTCTGCCTGTTCTGGGGCTATTATTCCTGCAACTGCAGGTACTCCAGGATGAAAAGCACAATTATTGTCCATTCACCCCAGGAAGTGATATTTCCCATAGCTCTGGAGCTTTATTTTAATCTAGAGGCAGGCAGGGAAGCGGATAGAATAAAGGTCAAGCGCTGGAAATTGGCAGCCCCCAGCTTTCCTGTCAGGACCCATCACCAGCCCCTGAAGTCACAGTTGCTTTTCTGCTCCCACGGCTGGTGAAAGCTCCAGCAAAGAAAAGCTGTCTCCACACCCTGACAACCGAGTCCCTGCGAATACCCAAAACAGGACAAAAAGCAGGATTACCCACTAGATGGAGTGCATTCATTGTAGAATTAAATAGTTCTTCCAGAAGAGAGGAAGTTTTCACACTAGCTGCAGCCTAAAACACTGTAGAAGGCATCTGGCTGTCCCTGCACTTGGTCTCCTCTCCTCCACGGAAGGTGTGGGCAGACAGCTGCCACCACACAGGAATTAAGAGACACTCAATGCCCATACCAGTGGATTATGAGAACATGGCAGCACTGCACAAGGTGGGACCGTCAAGAATCAGCACCAAAACCAACAAAGAAAACCTAACCCTACAAGAAAAAGTATCTCTGATGCCCCTGGATCAGAAACTAGCATCTGCTTCATCAGAACTACCTGCAGCATTTGCTTCTCAAGCTAACTATAGTTACAAATTCATCAGGACCACGAGCATGCAGTGTCCAGGGCTGCAGCAGGATATGCTAGCCTGAGGGGCTGCAAAACACAAGCATTCCCTTTTCTGCTGCTGTTATCGCAGATCTGGCCAGCAATTTCTTTCCATGAAGGACACAGACAAAATGCAAATATCTAGCTGCTGCAGCTTGCCTCCTCCCTCACCCAAACTCAGTGAAATGCCAGCTTGAATTATAATTGGCTCCATAAAATGAATCATCTTATGGGTAAGAGCATACCAGGCAGAGATGCAAATCATGCAGACACTCAAACGGACTTACATTTTCCTTTGAAAACGATCTTGTGAAGCACAGGTATCGTGTGACCTTGGATTTAAATAAGCCATCTTTCCAGAGGTCAGCATCCAAGCCATCTGCTGTTTGTGCAACCTGGAAAGAAGAGACAGAGGGAGAGAGGAGACAGGTGAGCCAAGATAAAGTTAATATATGTGCAGTACTTCTTCCTCAGACCTCTTCTAATTAACGGTAGCCTGAACTCTCACAGCATCTCATTAGTTTCTTCTCAAGGTGCAGTGCTAAGAACTTCCAAGAGGAGGTATAAAAAGAAGTTCTAAAAATGCTGCCTCTGGGGAGTCTGTTGATTAAAGATGCTCCGAAAAAGGCTGTTCTAACGAGGGAACAGCAACGGGCTCCAGCCTCCAAACAATGGTTTGGGGAAGTCAGCACATTGAGGCTCTCATTACCTCCCTCCACACAAGGGTGCACAGGGGCAAACTGTGAGGAGGGGGTCGTGCAGACAAAGCACAGAAACTGCCCAATCTCAGTATTATTTTCTCAGAAAATTATCAAGGAAGCAAAAAATTGCTTCCAGCAGCTGCGGAAAGCCCTGGTCACACAGAGACTTCAGTAGCTACTGCTTGCACCCACATTTTGTCAAGAGAGACTGCAGGAAGCAAGAGGTGTGTGCTGACTGCTCTCAGTTATCCCAAGTGCAGGAGAGGAAGGGGTGTTCAGCATCTGCCTGGCACAGGGAGCAGAGTGCCCTGGCTGCTCTTTGCATTTCAGCAACTGCTGTTCACCAGCCCCTGCTCAGCTCGAGCCCTGCACAACACACACACCTTTTGCAAAGAAACATGCATAATTTTTAATGTAAAACTTTACAAGAGGATTCTGGGGGGATCTTTTTGTTTCTTTATTATTCCTTGAATTCAACTCTTCCCTAAAGCTTTAGTTTAGGAATATAAAAGCCATGTGCCCTTCAGGCAGGTCCGTTCTGGTGAAGAGGTACTGAGGAAGCAGATTGCTCAGCAGAACCGCTGGGATGTAGGGACATTTCACTTGAACTCCAGCCCTTGTTAGCAACAGTTTGAGGGACTGCAAACAGATTTGTTAATTAACATGGTTGTGTTCTACGCTTGTTTTTCTTGTTAGCCAGTTTTGTTTAATGTGTGGGAACAAAGAAAAGATGCTCAGAACTCAACAGGCAGCGACAGACCTGCTCTGCATCTGCAAACCTGGTGCTAGACAAGTTGCTGTCACATGCACTTTCTGCCTAAGCTCTGCAAGCTGTAGGAACTTTACACTGGTTACAACACCACCAAGTCATTTTTGAGATGGAAGTACTTCACTGGAGTTGATACTGTCTCCTCTACAGCTCACCACCCAGGGCACAGCTGGATCACAGCTGGCTGAGACATCTGAAGGGCCCCTCCATGCTGGCTGGCATTGCCACCCCTCCAGAGGAAGGCAGGCCTGGCACTGTGACTCTGACCTAACAGTGAAAACCCCAGAAATCCTCCAACCCACACTATACCCCCTCTTTTGGGAACCACACTGCCACTCTAACCCATCAAACCGCTAGCAGAAAGCCCTAAGCTAGTCCAGGAGGAGCCATGAAGCAAGGAAGCTGGCCCATGTCCCTCGAGGCACAGCAGCCCAGGCTGACCCCATGCTCCTGCCCCACAGCCAGCCTGGGCAGTGCCAGGCCTGGCCCACTGCGCTGAGCTGCCCCACCAGCACCTCCCCACCCAGCTCTGCTGCTGCCCTGCAGCACCCGGCAGGCTGCACCATGCCTCCCACAGAGCCCTGGGGGATGGTGCTGGCAGAGTGAAAAGCAGTCAGGGACAAGAGCTCACCAGCCCCGAGCCCCACAGGAACCATGGCAAACCATTCCTGCTTCAGCCGGCGACATCCCTACCAATTAACCCTGTGTGCTCTGCACAGTGCTGAAGGCTTTTTCCAGGCCTGAAGAAATAAACATGCACTAACTTGTCAGAAAACTTATGGGGAAAGAAGACAGAGCAATATGAACAGGAAACTTCTTACATCAGCTGCTGGGCTCCTCCAGGCAAGGAGGATCCCCACTGCTTCTGGAAGCAGAGCTGTGCCCGAGCAGCGCAGCTTCACAACAGCAGCGTGTCCTTAGTGGGCAACACGAGGGGGCCAACCCAGACCCCTGGGGCAGGATGGGCACTGCCAAAGCCAAGAGGTGAGGACATGGCACCCCAGGCACAAGGAATGGTCCTTCTCATGGAGCTGGGGAAGATGCTCCTCAAGCACCTGCCGCAAGCAGATGGATTGGATGGAGACGCCCCCAGTAACGGCAGCGATCCCCAGCCCACCGCTCCAAGCACAGGGCAATCTACCTGCTGCCCAGCAGTCAGCACAGGCCCACCAGTACCACAGGACAGGCTGTGGCAAACAGGCCCACTAGCTGACATGGTAGCATTGGACAGACAGCTGGGCTTTATAATCTTAGTGGTCTTTTCCAAACAGAGGCGCACAGGGGTGCCCCTGCTCCAGCACAGTCCTGGGTGAGCAGCACACTCAGGCTCTCACCCCAGAGCAAATCCCACCATGGAACTGGCATTCAGCCCACAGCAAGGAACGCAGCTGCACGGGAGCCACACCTCTCTCCTACCTCAGGCTTCCTGCCTCCCACCTCTCCTCCCTTTCCTCCCCACCCATCAGCTCAGTCTCGCCTGTTTGGGCAGATAGTCAGGAATCTAAGTTCAGACACACTCTGGATGTTTAGGCAAAACCAAGTCTTTGGTGACTGGCTGGCAAGTGTCTGTAGCTGCTTTCTAAGCAAAGGCAATGGATACTTCCAAGTAATTAAAAAACTACCAAGGCAAAAATGATCTCTGACCCATTCACTGAGACTTCTTTGGGTCTGGTACCCTGGGCTCTGCCACACCACCACCTCCACGCTGAACCCCGGGGCTCCAAGCAAGCCTGGGACATCCCATGGCATTTAACTCCCATCAGGCCTGAAAGCACTCACCCCTTTGCTTGTTTTAAAGAGGAGCAAAAGGATAAGGCAGGAAAAGAACACAGCAATTGCTTATTGGAGAAAGGACATGAATGAAAGGGAAGCTGGGTAAAGCCTACCAATAATACCGCTGTCTCAAAGACATCACCATCACAAAACTCAAAGCCACCAGTGAAGCTGCACGATGTCAAATTCACCACTAAGTAGAAATAGGTTTCCACGACACTCTGAACCCACCTGTGGAACAGCATGCTGCAAGAGGCTGCAGCAAAAGGCAAAGCAGCCAGATCCCTACGGAACAACATCCCAAGATAAACTGCTGCAAACACTTCCAAAGAGATGAGAGGAGATCTTTTCAGGCTGCAGTGTGAACCTCTAACGATTAGGGCTTTAGGGAGTACAGTCCTAGGATGGAGCTCCCACAGCTGCCTCCATCACAGCTTTACACTGTGAAGCTACAACCAACTGTTGGTGCCTCATTAGAGAAACTGTTATCTAGAGAAAACACGAGACCCTACAAGTGCACACAGCCTCAGCAGGGACAGAGGGGGTCCCAGAGGTCACACGCTGCCCTGGAGCCCGACTCACACGGAGGAACCACCTTCCCAGACATCCAGGAGGGAAGGGCAGAGACCTGCAGGCCACCAGGACATCCCATCACTTCAGGGTGGCACCCAGAGCAGCCCCATCACCACAGGTGCTGTACAGTAGAAAGGACCCTGACTGCAGCTTGCAGCACCCAGGCACAGAGCTGGGCTGCTGGTACAGGAGGCTGAAGCAGCGTGGGGAAGCCAAGGGACTTCCCCACGGCCTGCAGCAGGGACTGCTGGCCCAGGGTGGGAGCACAGCTCCTGATAAACAGAGCTGGCAGAAGAACCAGAGGAAAGGCAGCCTCCTCTGTGCCCCCTAGGAGAGAGCGACCCACATTCGCAAGCATTATTACACCACCACCATAATTGGATTAAGCCACAGGAAGACTCTTTTATCTTGTTTAGTTTAAACTGTGTTAGCACCGAAGCTCCTATTAAACCTCAGGCAGGCTATCTGGGGTGAGCGCTCTCTGCCCAGTCATTTAGGCAGCCTGCGATCCTGTTATCACAACCCTCACGTTGTCCTGTGCTCCTTTATCAGGGCAAGCAGCTAATTACACAGCCTGGCTCACACAGGTAATCAGCACTCAGAAAAATGCAGTAAATGCAAAAACCTTCCAGGTCTTTAAGGAGCCTTTTCACAGTTCCCTCCTGCATGCCCTTACTCCAGCCTGATCGATTTTCTCCCTTCTCACACTGAACAGGGTGTGCAAAGGTCCAGAGCTGAAAAAGGTGCAAGCAAAGCCTGGGGTCAGTGGGCTTCCACTCCTGACCACAGAAGCTGCACACCTCTGGAAACCCAAGGTGTGCTGTGGCACAGCTGGGGCAGGAGACACAGAAAGTGAGCAGATGGACTATAGGCAGAGACTGCCCATACAGAGCCCTGCAAGGTCAGTAGTTTATGATATCTCACTGCTTGGGACACTGATCTATGGGGAGAAAAATCATGCTGTCAGTTACACAGCAACTAATCCGAGGAACAAGCAGCTGTTAAACAGTGACCTACCTCTATCCATTCCCATATTCATCTCTGTTGTATCCAGCTGCCTTTTCCTGCTGCCCAGCCTCCTGCCAATGCTTAGAGGTTGGCATTCTGTCCATCAGAATCATCCTTGCAATTTCATCTGGATGCAAAACTCTGAGCGTCTCACCATCACTGTGCAGTACTGATATGTGGGATTAAACAGCTGATGCGGGATCCATTTATTCAGAGATATAATTTGTGCAATACTTAGGAGTCCTTCAGGATGAATGTTACTAGGATTATTAAATTTGCATGCCACAGTGGCCAGCTGTTTCTGAAGACCCCTCCTCCAGGAACTTCTGCTCCTCTGGACTGGCACAGATGAAGCAGCACAACTGCACCCACAAACCTCCCCTGAGAAAGCACAAAGTGCTGTGGGCTGAGAGGTGGGCAGCTGGGTATCACACTGCTTCTTAAAGCACACAAAGTAAAGCCTCACCACTGCAGAGCCCAACCATTAGCAAGGGGAGCTGAACAGTTCTACTTACTACATCATAACCCGTTGGTGCTCGGTTCCGAGACGCAACCACCCCCACGCCCGTGATGGGATCCATGGGCAGGTCGGGCAAGGCATCGGAGAGGTCTCGCACTTCAGGCATCATGGGCTGATCCTGCAAGAAAGGAGCAGAATTAAGGGCTGCTCAGCAGCACAACCCAGCAGGAGACAAGCACCCAGAACCACATGCATGCCACAGGCCTGTGCTGACACACCACAGACTGCCAGGTTAAACGCAGGGATTAGGCCAGACACACCTTTTGCACTTTCATTTGCTTTTGATAAGAGGGTACATTTGTGCAATGCCTGAGAGGTTTGGAATTTGGGCCAGCAGTCTCTTCTGAGCTCAATTTTGTTGCTTCCAAGATACTCAGCATGCGCTGGTCTCAAGCTACTGGTGACGGGAAGACCCAAGTTCATAGCCTTCCCACCCAGGGAGCAAATTGCATTCTCCAAACCAGGTTGGCTGAAACAGCTCTGACATTTTTTAGCTGCAAGAAATTAGTTCCTAATGGCTTCACTGGGAGGTTCCCCATCCCTATGGGTGTCAGACATGCCAGGGGTTCAGCCCCACTGCACCCTCCTGGACCAGCCCATTTTCCTGTAGCAGCACAGATGTATCTGGCGCTGTAGGCAAACCCCTGCTTGCTGCAGAGCCTCAGCACCGGGGAGCACGGATGAAGCAGCACAGGACAGTCTGGTGCAAAGCAGACAGATGCCTCAGAGGCCCAAGCATCTTCCGGAAGGGAGACATCACAGACTACTTCAAGGGAGGGAGATACGCAGAGAGGAACAGAAGCAGGTAAGACCAACCAATTTCAGAGAGACACTGTTGCAAGAAGCAGGAGGAGAGGACAAGAGGGCTGCTGAAACAACTTGCTGAGGAGGAGGATGGGGAAAGGTGCCGCTGCCTCAGCATGTGGTCTGCTGCAGAGGCAGCCGGTTAGGGCAAGTCTTCTCCAGCTCTCAGGCAGGAATGCCCCAGGAAACCGTCCCCCACGCACCGAGATAAAAGGGCAGTGCTTTGTGTAAACAAGCGTCACTGCTGCGCAGCCAGACAAGCTGTGAACCAGAGCTACCTAATTCAATTCCCTCCTCAGAGCAATTAAACCCCAGCATTTCTAGGCCATGTAGACGGGCTGGTTACTTACTGCTTCTAGAAAAGGCAGAGGTGAGTGCTGGTGCCAGTGGGACCTGGGTTTACACTTCACAATGCCCAGTCTGAACAAACATCGTGCTGCAGGCAATAAAAAAGAGCAGGTCTGGGCCCTATGTAAATAATAACACCATCACACAAACAGCCAGACTACCTGAGGAATCCAAACCACCAGAAGCCAGTGACCAGCAGTGGTGAAAACACTGCTGCTGGCAAACCAAACCCCTGAGAGCTCTGCTTTGGCACCTACACATGCCCCCAGCATGCTCAGAGCGATGTGGGCCCACGCTGCTGCCTGCGCAGCTGAAGCCTCTGAAGCACAAGCAGAAGAACCCCGGAGCCGCAGGGGCTCGGCCCCGCCCCGACGGGCTCCCTGTCCTCAGCATGGCCCAGGCAAACCCAGCGCTGCTCCGAGGGCTCATCCAGCTGCCTCACAAATAACCCCACTGCCTAAACCGCACAGCACCGAGCAGACATAACATGACTTTAACAAAGAACCTCCAATCTGTTCTCTGTACACACACACATTTTCTGAAACTCTTCCAAGCCACTCAGTAACACAGTGACTTGTTATTACAGAACCTCAGGAGCTGGGAGAGAATGAAAGGGGACATGAGCTTCTCTTAGGCCACTCTGAGCCAAAGTCCAGGTAAGCAATGCTATTCCCCAGCACACAAACACTGCACAGCACATGCTGGCACAGCTGCAGCTGTACTGCAGGGAAGCAAATCTGCTCCCTGGCACCTACAGCCTCACCAAACCCACCCTGACAGGGCACCGGCTCACTCGGCAGAGGTGCAGGCAGCAGGGTTGGCACCCACACCTCACCTTGGGGGAAGCAGAGAGGTTGTTCCCCCTCTAAAGCCCTGGGAGAGCCCAGGAGGGCAGGGTGCCCCTGGTACTCCCTCCTGTTCTGCAGCAGTGAGGGCAGGGATGGGGGTAATGCTGCCAGGCCCCAGCTCAGCATGCTGGGGCCTGCTGTGGGGAAGACTGGCTGCGCCAGCAGGAACCCGAGCAGCAGCAGGGTCAGGCTGGGAGAGGCTGAGGATGGGGCCCAGGGTCCCCAGCACCACTACAGGAAAGGGGTGGGTGCCCCTACCGCAGCCTGACAGCACCCCATCCTCAGCAGGAGGAAGAAGGGCACCTTTGTGGGAGCCGCTGGCGGCCCCACTCTGCGCCGCAGGGGGAGGGGAAGCCGCATCAATCCTCGCTCTGTGCCGCTCACACAAAGCCCCTCTATGGCGGCAGCAGCTCGGCACGGAGAGCGGGGCTTCCGCCTCGGGAGGGTGGGAGGCGGAAGCTGCAGGCTGAGCTGCGATGCGGCACCGGTGCAGGCCCAGAGCAGCACCCAGCATCGCCGCACAGCTCCGCCGGGCCAGGCTCCTTCCTCTGCCCAGGAATCAGTGCGCAGCCCGCGGCCGGCAGGGACGGGCAGCCAGAGCTCCCGTCCAGTGACCGGCCGCCTGTGTCTCTGGCAGCACGGCACAGCCCGCTCTGCAGCCGGGGTGCCACGGCAAGGGGTGCCAGCCAGACCAGCCACTGCTTCCCGCAACATGGGTGGCATCGAGGAAGCATCTGGAACAGAAAGGGAGCAGCAGCAGCGGGTTTGCATGCTGGGATCAATGTTTTTGTGAACTCTGCACAGGCCAGAGGGCAGGCTCTGGCCAGCGACCCTAGAGACCATTAGTTACATGGCACGTCTCCCCCAGGGCATCCGCAAAGTTTGGGTTCTTGGTCACACCTCTGAACTTAGAAATGAAAAACAAACAGTGAAAGAACAGATTAAATTAAGGACCATGATTCTATATATAATCTTGTTAGAGATCTTGTTATTTTAATGAAGCTCTATTTCAACAATGCAAGTTTGACCTATACAGCTGCCTAACATCACGGTGGCCGAGGACTCCAGCCAGCTGACCAGGAGATGGCCTTTCACCATCCTGTGCT
The DNA here is from genome assembly GCA_013400835.1 of Zapornia atra. Lineage (NCBI taxonomy): Eukaryota > Metazoa > Chordata > Aves > Gruiformes > Rallidae > Zapornia > Zapornia atra. The sequence continues at coordinate 106,644 of VZTU01023251.1, forward strand.
AAGCCACATTTGCTCAGCTCTGCTGAACAGCCTTTGCTCACTGCAGGGTTATTCTGGGAACAGCCGAAAACAATACAAACATTTTTGCCATTAGTTGGGAGCATGCTTCCTGGAGATCACTCTCAGCTGTGGGGCCACATCCAGCCCCCAGCACACCCAGTTGAGTGCAAGCCCTGGGGCAGGAAGAAGTTGCAAAACCCCACGGGGCTGCGCAAAGCCAGCAGGGAAAAGGATGTGCTGTCACCAGAGAAAGTCACTGCACATCCTGCTGGCACCAGAGCCGAGCAGTGCACAGCAGAGAGGGGCAGGATGGCTGCAGGACAAGATGCAGGGAACAGGCTTTCAGCACCCAGCTGCCACACTGCTGGCTTTACCCTGAATGCTTCCCACACTCTTGCACTGGCTGTGCCACAGGGCAGGAGGCACAGGGTCCCTGGAGATTGTGATGCCCATCTGCAGGAGAGGCCTTCGGGGACTGTACCAGCCTCTGCCACAGCCCTTCCCTCAGCCCAGCCAGGGTCTCGGTTTGATCTGTCACCACCCAACACTCACCAGTGCTCTGCTCAGGGTTCTCCTGCTGTAAAGTACCTACTCCAACACACACAGCAGGACTGCTCCCTGAAGTTGTGCAACATGGGCCAGTGCTGCCCCAGCAGTGCTGAGCCCTCTGTGACTGGCAGCGCAGCTCCAGGTCGCTGCCTCAGCCACCCGAGCCTCCTGCTCTGCAGAGAGGGCAAAGCTGGAGGCAGCTCATCACCCCAGAGCAGGCTGCCCTGCAGCCCATGCCCACAGTCACCCACACCTCCCCTTCTCCCAGCACCCCCAGGATTGTCTGTTGACAGTCCTTCTCACTCGCTTTCACCCATTTTCTTGCCAGGCCATCTTGGGGTTTAAGTTTACACTCAGCATACTTCCCTGCTGGCTTCACTGGCCATTCCAGTGCTCCACAGAGGTGACTGACCACACACACTGCAAGGCTTTGGCTGGGACACATCTATAGCAAAGGAGTATGTTTTCAGGAACAAATGCATGACTGTCAGTTTATAGAGCATTTTCCCTCTTGGTGTTCCTTTTCAACAAGTCAGGCAAGTTCAAGAGCTGGTGGGTACAGATCAGATCAGGCTTGATGATCTATGCGCCACAGAAGCATCACGCTGCCAGCAAAGCAGGTCAAGTTCTGAAGCAGAATAGCAAGGGACTTGTAGCTGAAGGAACAATAAGACCATTCTCTCTCCATGCCCTGCACTTTGACACAGACTTGCTCTTCCCACAGGCAGAAAAGGATGAGCCAAGGCAAAACTGGGAAAAAGTTATCAACTACCTCACTGAGTTCCTGCTCCCTGCGGGAGACAATCCCATCAAACCAGAGCAGACACACTGCTAAAACCCTCATTCTCATGCTCAGGCCATCGCTCCATCATTGATAAAAGGCAGCAGGTACCGCTGGCACAAGGCGGTTGCTTAGCAGTTACACTGACGTACTCCCCCACATGCCTGTTCCTCCCACTGCGTCCAGGAACAGGACATAGTCCTGGCCAATTTTCTGTTCATGGAATAGGACACAGTTCCAGTCAGGAAAAACTGGAGACCGCAGTGGGATGCAGGGTCAGTCCCCATCAGGCTGTATCACAAGCAGGCATAACTTCAGCTTCACTTCTTGCCCCAAAGGAAGCAATGTCTGGAATCACCCCTGTGCCCAGGCTCCCACCTTGGAAGCAGCTGCCCCATCAGTTGCAAAACCTTTGCAGTTTGTGACTGAACTGGATGGCAGCAGTAACCTAAGTGAGGGAATGAGTAAAACTGAGATCTACTGCTTCACAGCAGTTGTAACTAGGGACACTTGTTTGTGAGGAGTGTCTTATTTCAAACCAAAATAAGTTTCCATCCACAGATGACCTTGCACCAGGGCAGCAAAATGACGTTGAGGTCAGTTATTTCAATCTCGGCATGCGTATGAACAACTCCCCAGGGGCTACAGGAACCCCCGAGCTTGGGATTCACTTGGTCAGAGCAGCACAGGCTACAGGACTGAAACATCGTGTCTTTTGCTTCACACGCCCAGAAGCTCAAACCAAGCCTTCCTCCCAGGGCCCTGAGGAAGCCTTACCGGTTGGATTGTTCTCAGCTAAAAATTACAGGGATGACACCACCAACCCACCACACGGGCTCTGCTAAGGCACATGTTTGCACGTTCTCACTCAGTTAAAACAGAACGCAAGATGGAGAAGCCTTAGCTTTACCCCAGCCCGCAGAACACCTGCTGAAGCTCAGCCTGCTGGTGCCTGCGGAAGGACCCTGCCTGCTTCACTACGACAAAGAGAACGCCCGGAAAATACCGGAGCTCGGCAGATCTCTGAGAGCACCTCTCCCAAAACCGCAGTGAAAGCTCCGGTAACACGAGAGGCGCGTACGTGAAACACGGACACTCCGTATCCCGTCAGGGACACGGGCACCCGCCTCCAGGTACCAGAAGCCTGAGGCAGGCGAGAACTGAGCGCACAGAACACGGGTTTGGGGCTATTTTCTCTATCCAGTCTCTAATAAAACTCGCGGTAAGCTCCTGCGCAGGCCAAGGTGGCTTGGGCTGCCCCACCGCCACCGCCGCGCTGCTCCGCAACCGGCCCCGCGCTCTGCTCGGGGCAGCCGGGCGCTCAGGGCCCTCGCACGCCGGGCTGGCGGCGCTGCGAAGGCGCGGTCTCCCCGCGACGCAAGGCACCGGCAGCCCCC